>JAIUND010002168.1:0-25115 GCA_034699125.1 Gisinianus flammeolus | reverse complement strand
CTAACTGTTCCTGAAAGTTGGGTTCAGTTCTCGCACCAACATTTCCGGACTGTCATGATAACTCCTGGAGCTACACAGATATATTTTCCCGTGCATGCCTAAAATATATGTTGTGTGTTTAATAAACACAGTTTATTATTAATGAATCAGATCTTTGTGAATTCGGCAGAGTACATCTGAACTTCCGAGTTCTAAATTCTAAATTCCCAAGTTGCAAGTTCTTTTTATGTTATTTGGGAATATGCAACATTTTATTAGTAATGGGTTTTTGCAAACGATACGGATATGACTTTTTACAAGTTCATTTTGGAAAAATAACTCTGAAGAAAAACAAAGCACACAAAAAAACATGAAATGAAATATATATCGTCTGTTAAGTTCAAAAAAGGACGATAATCATTTGGCCCCAGAGGGGTGAATACACATTGTGTGCATACGCATATGTTGCGTCGGGGGCCAAACGATTATCGACCTTTTTTGAACTTAACAGACGATATGTATTTATTTGTATGTATCTTGAACTCGTACTGTGTACTTGTACATTTGTTAGAATGTGTGGTGGTACGGAAATATCTTCATACTTTCTGTGCATCTTCTACTTGGGTGAAAGAATTGAGAGTCTACCTTACCTTTTTTTTCATATATGAACTCTTCATCCTTCATTTTCCTTCTTGTCTTGAACCAAAAGGATTACTGTTGCTAGTCTGCTGCGCACGAAATTTTTTCCACCATATTCTCGTTTTCATTGTTTGTGCACTCATTTCCTGTCCCCGCATTTTCTCCTTTCTTTTCCATAGTATTTTGAAATGGTATATACCGTATACATGTACAATTATGTATATACTTTACACCAAGCTTGGATTGTGTGCGTCTTTGGCAAGTTTAGAGAAGTTTTCTCGCCCTGCTTGCTTTGTACAACGATGTGACACGAAAACTATTTCCCCTGGCACTCGTTCTCGACTCGTCAGTTAAAATGGATACACTGTGTGTGTGAGAGAGAGAGAGAGAGATAGAGAGTGCTAGAAGAAATACGAGGGCGTAGAAAATAGAAAGGAGAAAACCACCTAAGCTGCAGAGTAGGTGATTTGGGATGAAATGTGAGATGAAAAATACGAGAGATCCTAAGGCGGTCTTGAGTCTTTCAAAGAAGGAATCTTCTGTATTTTTGTGTGAATGGTTTCGTTTTTTCTTTTTCCGAAACCTATTAAACATGGGTAGTCAGGCCAAATAAAACCGTTTGCCGATTGTACTGAAGGTGTTTATTCAGTTTATTCCTCTAGTATATAAGCTGAACTAAAAATTGTAGTTTGATTTTTTTTCTGTACAAACTCGTGTGCTTTATCAATATTGAAATTCAATGTACCTTTTGCATTCAAATCATGCATACAAAACCGAGGTGAGGATTTTCTCCTACTAGAAAAAAATGTAATGTAGGAAAAACAGAATCTTGTATTCCGTATTTATTTATTATGGTTTTTTACTATTTCAGTTTACTTACAATTTTGGCAAACGTCTTTTTATGATGCATAATTTTATGGTGCCGTAGACTGGGGTGAATTCGGACACCCAGGGGTGATTTCGGCCACTTCCGTGGCCACTTTAATGGCAATATCTTATGCACTTACTTGGATATTTCAAAAAATGCTTCATGACCTAATTAATCGGCATCGTATCCTTAAAAATATTTATACATGCCATTGAAAATACCGATGGTTGCCACGTACGGTCGAAAATTGAATTTGGATAAAAATTGTAGATTTTTTAGCAGGCAAAAGCTTTGTCTATGGATTGCGTTAATCAATTTAAATGATTTTCTTACTGTAATTACACCCATAGTTTGTCATCAAAAAGATAGGTACATTTTGTTGAAAGTTGTAACCTTGTAAAAATTATCTTTATTTTTCTGAATCGTTTCATTTTATGATGAAATTAGGGTGAATTCGGCCAGTACGGACACATTTAATTCCCATTGTTTCTTTCAAATCGGTCGGGAAATCAATTTTATTTTTGTCTTATACTGAGACTTTGTTAATTGTAAAACATATTTCTATAGTAAAATGCGAAGAAATTACAAGAAAAAATTGGAGGTCGAGGAAGTTGGCATAATCATTCAACCGACGATATTTATCGATAATGTGCTGTTGAAGAGATTTAGCGAGGATCTTTGTCATATCTATACAGAGAAGCAGCTTTACAAAAATCGAAAATCGACTCTGCATACAAAACAAAAAATCCACATCAAAAGTCTTGGGGTGTGGTCAAACTGTATTCTCACAAGCGGAGGACAAGGAACTCGTCAACGTTGCTGTCGTTTGCAGGGTATTCGGACAACGTTTGACAAAATTGGGTATTAAAATGATCTCTAAAATTCTACTTGACAACAACAATAGAATGGTCAGTTCATTCAAGGATAATTTTCCATGTGAAAGATGGACAAGTAGTTCTTTGAAGCGTCACAAATCTAAGATCATCGTTCGACTGGATCAAAATGTCAAAAATTATTTTGCATTGTTCAGATTTTTTGCAATATTATGCAAAATGGTCCTACTAAACTTTTCTGTATGAGTTAAACACAAATTGTGCAGAATAGGAGTGAAAAGATGATTTACTTTTTCAATTGTTTGAACTGGCCGAAATCACCCCACACATACATTGAACACGCGCCGAGTCATGTGCAATAATATAAAAATATTTTCAATACTCACTCAATGCGAAATGGTTGCGTCATTTGTGTTTCAAGTTTCCTGAAAAATTTCTAACAGAGAAAAAAGATGTGCATGTCGAAAGTTGAAAATACAGTGAAAGTGGCCGAATTCACCCCAGTCCACGGTACACAATTTATTTTGTGTATTCAATCATTGGCATAGTCAACATTTTCTTTTGTTGAGCATAGCAGGTAAGAAAGAATAAACTTGCCATTGGCAATACAGTTCCCGTGAGTTTGTAGGAAAAACTGGAGGAAAAGGCAATATAGAAGAAAGAATTCAATAACATCATTTTCGTTGATCGCTGATGGAGAAGGACGGGGGAAAGTAGTAAAACTCCACAGCCATACGATCGTGTCACAAGCTAAATACTCGATGTGACATGACTTAAGTATGACGAAAGTCCCAACGTGTGCATCATACGTGGAAGAAAAAAAAGTAGAAAGAAAGGAAAGTCAAATCCTGTCGACAAACACTGTGCATGAAGCCAAATGCCAAATTCGGAGGACCAATGTTAGATCGCAGTCAACTTGTATATCCATGGACATATACTATTATATACCAGCATATATTTGTGTACATAAGCAAGTTTCTTTTGATCGTCGAAGTATACATATTTCATGTTCTTTCACGTTTCTCTACTACTCACCAAGGAATAGGGAAACTGCATATGGGTTCTTTTGTCATGTCAGAGTGGGAGCGGTCGGTTGGCCCTAGTTCTAACGCTGGCTCAAAGTGAGAGCTTAGAGACTTGAGTTGACTTTCACATTTCACACAGCACTTGATGATAAACTAAAATCCCGGTACTAAAATTCGCCTATATGCTGCTCTCATACTCCTCACAACTCACAAAATATTACATATTTATGGCTATGTATTACTCTGTATGGGATTGGAATCGAGGTATTTTACATACATTTGAACAACACTGACTTCACAAAGTGGGTAGTAAGAGGCTCGTACTAAAAGCCACATATATAATATAATATATATATATGGTAAACCATTCCATTTTATTCATACAGTTTGCAGAATATCACGTTGAATGCAGATATAGCTGTTAAATATTGCAAAAAACCTTTGTTTTTTTCCTACTTGTTCTGATTATTTACATTTCGCTGCATTGTCTTGACGTTTGGCTGTATTATTAAACATTTATAAGTACGTGTACATTTTTACATTCTGTTGGATTGGGAGTGTTTTGAGTATTCGTTAGGGAGAGGTACAAAAAGATGACTGAAGGTGACATGAAAGCAGTCGGATCTGTTTATTTATTTTCTCATTTTACTTGTACATTCATAATTTATCTAGGAACAGTTTTGACTTTTGACCATTTTGTACGATTTACGGTAGATTTCCCAAAAAGAGTGAATATGCATGTCATACGGGAATTGAGAATCAGTACTCGACGAGTACTACTCGTACATGCATCGTACGGAATGAAAAATGAAACCCACAGAAAACTCCTCGAGAGAGAGAGCCTCCTCCCTCTCAATAATATCGTATCAATGTGTGTGCAAATGAGTCTCGGCTGTAATAAAGATGCCGTCTGAATTATAAAAAGGACCCGTTAGAGCGGAACAGATGTCACGAAGGGTGAAAATGAACGAATTATAAAGAAAATGGTATGGTATTTTCATAATCAAAAATTTGAATGCGTGTCACTGACTCGTCCTCTCTGTCTCACACATTCCCAATCTTAAATCCCATTTTCAGTATAACTTAGCGTGCCTTTAAATGTATTAAAGCTGCATATTATTATATATAAGTAATATTTTTTTGGTATTGAAATCCTTACGTGTTTTATGATTATCCCAATTTCATGCAAATTCCAGTACTATACAGTGTGTAGTACACACATAGTATAAAATTCCACATATGCCTGTGTATTCATATTTTATTACATACATATATGTAGATCCCATCTATAAGACATTTCTCACTCGTTGCAAATTTTCATGAGCTCTTCCAGAGTAAAGTATTATTATTGCTCTTCTTCTTTCTACATTCCAAGTAGTCCGAGTTCTTTAAGGTTCTGCATACAAATATTTTTATTGTTGCTCATACGGAGCATTACGGAGTACTGGAGAATTTATGGCAAGTCGGTATTGTTACGTGCGTCCTGTGCTATGACGGATTTCGAGAGATCCCATCCCTTCTTTTATAAATATATGTATGTTTTGGTGCAAAAATCAAATTTTAGTTTGTGATAGTTTATGCCTCTCCATCGGCTATTCAGTGGACCTTAATATTGGGTTCTGGTTTTCATACCATGAAAAGATTTTGGACTTTTTTTTACCGTGGGCGTTGCTCCCTTGAAAAGCATGTATGTACCTACTAGGTACTACCTAGCCAGATTGTAGAATATATGTGTTCTACATTTTAGAAAATACTGCTATGTTCATTCTATGACCATGTTCCCCAGTGGAGGAAAGTACACGGGACTCAAGGCAGGAAACAAGAAGTAGGAAGGACATTACAGAAAGTATAATGTATTCTACGATGTAAGCTAATAATGTATGTATGTACAGTCTAGTTTGTTGAATGATTTGAGCTTGTGGTTTTCAAATTGTACCTATGTACCTTTTACGTTCTTTCACCATATGCCAGTTATGTTCTTGTGCATATGGATACGCGGGTTACAAATATGATCGTACGATTAGTTTCATCTTCATCCTCTGAGTAAAAGCTTTCGTCTTCTTCCATCCTTTGGTTTTATGAAGCTTCCTTAGAGCTGAGAGCTGAAGCATGTTTCAATTCCCAATGTGGACATAATGGGTAAGAGATTGTAAGAAAGCGAATTTCACCTCGTTCTCTCTCCTCGCTCTCATTCCTCTTTGGCTCGTTCGCTCGTTTGTTATGTAAGGAGGTTCGTTTGTTTCTTTAAGACTAAGGATGAGTAGGAGGAGGACGCTGGATTCTACGAATAGAAAATAGACACCAGACACAAAATGAGGAACATTACATTTGGTCCGTTTCAAGACGCCCAGAAATAGTTAAGGTTTACGTTAGTTGACCTGAAAGAAAGAAAGAAAGAAAAACGGAGGTGATTGCAATCGTTAAGGAAAGGGGGGAAAGAAATGAAATGAGTTGGATAATCGTAGTTTGTAGTTTCTATGTGCAGAGACGAAAGAATGAAGTGTGGTGGTGAACACTGAGCAGTATACTGAGCACACACGTCAGGGCGGGAATGAAAGAAAGCCAAGCTTGGGGTATTAGACATTACATCTTCCCATGGAGCAGTCCACACTATGAAGGCTTCACTCAGAGCTTGGATGAAATGGAATTGGTTTCTTGTTTCTTCTACTATATATTCTACGCTATATTCTCTAGCTGTTGCATGTTATGAGCGAGGATGAAAGAGATAAGAGAAATGTATGTGGGGAAAAGAGAAAAGGTGGCTAGGAAATGTATAATGGTTGCATGGAGCTTACATTACATAACAAATAGTGTAATAGTTTATGTATAATAGTATTACCCCTGTGATGGCGGCATACGAAATGCAAGAATGAGAATCGGAGGTTTCAATATAGAAATGTTATGGCCATAACGGTTGATCAAAGGAAATGAAAAGATGTGCCAAAAGACGATTTCCCTTCTGTAATTCTCTGAATTAAGAAATGCTGTGTGATGACATGACACGAGTACTCATTTTGCTCTCTCATTTTGCTTTTTTTTCACTGTCTCCCTCATTCTCTTCCTGAGCAATAAACTTAATGTTTTTCTTGAGCTTCTAAAAGGAAAACTTGGTTTCGTATACTTGGGTCCATGTGTATCTATCTCTTTGCAGATGAGTAAAGTCTTTCGCGTCTGGTTGGAAATATATACTTTCACATATTCTTTTTCATTACCCTTCGTAGTTTCTTACGTGACTGTCTTGTTCTTTGAATAACTCATTTTTCTTACAGAAGCGTGTCTCAATTGTACATTTCATTTTGTGCCGTATGAGAGCAATTTCTGCTTAAGAAGGAAACCTTAACTATGTAATAATTGTAAAAACAAAAAATAATGTGGTAGCAGTGCTAGCGTAGCACTGTGTAGACTTTGTTTTAGTAGAATCCTGTCAACTTTATCACTTACCACCACTAAAGTTTATGCTGTACAAAGAGGGATAGAGAGGGAGAAGTTTTAAATGATGTTTGTTGAATTGAATGTTAACTCGGTTCCATGTGTTTGTGAGTACACAAAAATGTTAACTTTAAATGAAATTTTCTTTCTCTTTCTAGTTTTACTGAGTGAAGAAATCGAAAGTAGCGAGGATTTGTCTGGGAAAACACTCAAGATCACTGATTTTGGTCTTGCACGCGAAGTGGACAAGACGACGCGCATGTCCGCTGCCGGGACGTACGCTTGGATGGCACCAGAAGTCATAAAGAACTGTACTTTTTCCAAAGCGTCAGATGTATGGAGGTAAGGATCATTTTTTAAATACTAAACGAACCAACAGTCGTTTGTTAAAAGCTTTAAGTAAAAGTTAAGTATGGCAACCCAAGGAGCATTTAAATAAGAAATTCAGAGACATAGTACTCACAATAATATTTATTCTTAGTAAGTAAATGTTGGATACAAATGTCATGTAGTATATTATACGATCACACAAACCATTGGGAAAAAGCAAGTATTTAGTTTAATGTTTTATGTCATTTACGGTACACGACAGGGCAAGCTCTTTCTTCATGTCAAGGATATTGGGAGTTCTTGATGTAGAATGTATTTGATGTTCGTACAGATAGGATTTCTCGTATGGAGAAAGTCATGTTAAAATTGTGAAAAGGAGGAAGGACAAAGTGAGGAAAGGTTTTTTTGTACTGATGAGTAGTCGACGAATGAAAGAAATTTTCAGTTTCTGAGGACTACTCTGCACTACCTTAGATTTTTTGAGTGCTTGTTGAGAACTTTTGTTCTAAAGTTAAGTTCTTCGATTTATTCATGGATGAAGGGAGAACGAACTTGTGATTTATATACCATGCTTCCTTACTAGTCTAAATAATAATTGTATTTTCATTGTTTCTACAATAAATTAGCATCTTGTAGATAAAAGTTATTCTCCGACTTGTACTTGACGTACCCCCACGTAATTTATTTAATTTTACTCTACATTATTCGAAGGATAAAAATGCAAAGATTTTCATTCGAGGAAATGTGAGTAAAGTTTATTATGAATTATACTCTAAGGGAGTTCATATATGTGGTATATTATTCTATATTTTATACGATAGGATGCGGTCGGAAGGTACTTTTAGAACTTTTGTTTGAAGCTTCAACTTTTTGCAAGGGAATACTCATACTTCATTATTTTCAAAGTTAGAGTTTAAAGGCATTCCATGTACATAGTACAGTGAATGAAAGTTTCTCATCCCTTTTAGTCGCACAAAACATTTCTTGTGTAAAATAAAAATCGTATTCAACGTGGACAAATAGGGGAGGATAAAATTCAGGAAATACTCTCGAACACACCCACATTTCAAATATTGTCTCAATAATAATGAGAGGATGGAAGTTTTTCATAGCAAGTTATCCGGTTTTATTTTTTCCACATTCAAAAAAACAAAACAAAAATTCTTGTGGTAGCGGTTTCGACAGTTTTTGCATATGCTTGCTTTAGCAATATTTGCATGTGAAATATTTAGATGCATCAAAAGACAGTAAAATAATTATGGGGTCTTAGTATTATTGTAGACTTGAAAACTTCAATCGTCGAGGGAAAATACTGAATTATTTAGTATTTTGCAATTATACGTCTTGAAGGGGCTGTAAGTAGACATTTCAAGTTTCAGCAAACTTTCGCGAAAGTACAAAGTCATATTTTTTTTTTACGTATGGATTTACATTAAAGACCATGCAGAGAAGGTAGATCGTGCAGGATTCTTCAACAAAACATTCAAGTTGAAATTGAAACAGGATCCTTTTCTTTTTAGCGTAATATCACATGATTGCGAATCATTGTTCATTTGCGTACTGTCTATCTCTTCACATGTGCTTTGTACTCATGCCTACAAGTTAAAAAGTTAAGGCATGTCAGTGCTCAGAGTATAACTTGAGTATAACGATGTTCGTTCGTTCGTTGCATATCGTTTTACATACATTATTTACATAATGTGTACATACATACATCCTATATCCTGAATACAATAGTACGCGATGTATGACTATGAAAAAGATAAGACATTGATATAATTTCTCATTGAGGCTTCCTGTTGTGAGTTCTAATGGAGTAGAAAATACAACATGCCAACTTGAAACCGTCGTATCGTAAAAAAGGAAGGAACGACGCTTACTGAAATCTTAATTTGAAATTCTCGGATGTATTATGCAATATAAGTAAAGGGGATATTTTCGGCACAATACATACATAGAGTACATACTCATGTATGCGTGTATTACTGTGTATCTTTGTCTTTATCTTGGGTCCTCCACTAACAAAGAATCGTATCAGTAATATGTATGTATGCATTCAGTACATGTGTGTGCTTGGAATGAATGTGAATTTCTGTGCGTACACACTGAAATTGAAGCTGAATTTGATATATAGGTTGACATTAGCAGTTAGTATTTATGTGTATATTCATTTGTACATGCAATATGGAAAATGAGAATACTCACGGACGGACGTATTTCTACTCTCCTCTTTATTTGTTTCTTTATGGAATGAAATGTATCTCATTGGGATGACAGCATGAAGTCTGAGGAGAACATTTTGCATTTTTAATTACCTAGCTATCCACTTGTCTTGTATTAATGAAGACCGTATTTCACAGTAGTGGGATTCATTTTCCTTCCCGGGTCGAATATGTCTCTTCACAATGTGGAATGTATATATATATATATACTATATACGCGTGTGTAAATAATTGTTAACTGGAAGCGGACTTATTATGGCCTCATTCGCGCGCTCTCTCCCTCCCTCTCTCACTGTTTTAGGTTCATTTACTTTTCAGAATGTATATTATCATTTTCATGCCAACTTTTGTATTTTGAAAAAGCCCTATTTGTTCACCATTTCATTTATTTTACCTTCACTATAGTATTTTCATACCATAATGGTATTACCATTGTCTGAGCGTCATTTGCAGACTCATCCCATTCTACAAACAATAGAGAGAGAAAATAACAATTCCTGTTACTCTTTCCATATTTTAGTAAACGGAGCTTCATTTTCATTTTACAAATAACCGACGGACGTGTAGGTTTTTTTTTTTTTTTTTGAAAAGAGAGATTGTGTTTTTTACAATTGTCTCCCTTTGATTGGGATATCATTTTACAATACTACGGTGACGACTCATTTACTGTAACAGATGTGCTCAGTGTGCTCACGTTTTCTCTCCAGTTTCATATGGAACTACGTATTTGCGCCTGGTACATCAAAGAATTTCTTGTAAAACTATATTCAAGTTGGTGAAAGAAAATACATGTATTTAACAATGGCATGATAATTTTGTTTAATTTAATTAAGCACGTACTATAATGGTTGTAGAACCTTCCTGGTCATACTGTGATTAAAATGAAAAGTTCAAGAACAAGAAAATTTTGATGATGTATTACCAGTTTGTCTTGATTTAAATGTTCTGGAAAAAAAGTGTATTTTTCTGCTCTGAAAAGAAAACTGACGTAAAGCGTATACGCTGGCAAATCATTATTTTGTTTCACCTGTCTACCTACAACCTTCGCCCATGTGATGAACAGACTTTGTAACACGTATCATACGTACGTATGTATGCGTAACTATACATTAGGTAATGTAGGCACATGCAAAATACAAGTTTCTTGACCGGCTAGCCTCACGATTGACCGACTATCGTCCGTCGTCGTTGTTGTCGTACAGTATTCACCATTCACACTAGCACACGTAGATGAAACACGTTGTGGAGTGTTGACGTAGTTCAACAAATCAAATGTCATTCTTATACATATACTCCTAGTCGTACCCATACTCTCTGCACTTTTGGTGGCAAACGCAAACGTTTTCATTTCTGGTTTCCCGTTCTTTTGCTTTTTGCGACATCCCCACGTATATAGGTCATTCACGTATGAAAGTATTCATAGTTTGAATTTTGCACCTATGATTTAAATACTGATGCCAGGTGCATACGAATGTAGTAACATTATACCCATCCATTGGATGCATTTGGAAACTAATACTACATGGAGAATACGTTAAAAGTATATTTAAATCATTTAAAATCAAATATCCTGAATGCAAAAAAAAATCTTGTTTACTGCGAAATTGCGCATGCACAGTTCATAATTTTTTTACAAGGCAAAGAAATTCATTTCTAATTTTTTTACAAGGCAAAGAAATTCATTTCTAATTTTTTTACAAGGCAAAGAAATTCATTTCTAAGATTAAATTTCGTTTTCGTTTGAAAATGTCAGGACATAATTTTCTTGTTCAGTCGAAAGTAACGCGTCAACTCTTAATTTTTATGTACAAACGAGGGGAAGGTCATTATGATTTTTTGAATGAATCTGGCCAACTACTGTGAGCGAGTAGATCCGTGTTGAGGAGAAAGAGAGTTTTGAAATGAGGTTTCGAGGCTGTTTGATTGCATTAGGAATTCCGTTTAGATAGGAAGCCAGCTCCTCTGAGATAAAAAGAAAATTGGTTAAAGTTGACGAAAGAGTTTTTTGGACTTACAAAGACAAGCTTCACGTGGAAGTTTACCATCTCCTATGTATGTGTTGCTTTGAAAAACTTGATAAACTTACAAAACTTTGTTGGCTAGGGGTTATTCATCGGCTTGTTTGGCTTACGCAGTTGAATGTCCCTTTAGGTGAAATAAATGTGCTCACTACTGCTCACATACAATACTTGCTTTTGCAGTTTCGCGGCTCTGTCAGTAGTTTGTAAGGTACTCCCACCGTGAGTGCACACGGTGAATGCAAAGAACTAGGAAAACTGTCCAACAGGATGTTCGAAACTTTATGGTACACCGTCCACATTATAGGGAAACATATAAATAAATGCATGAGAGATTAAAAGAATATACTCTCCTTGCAATTTGCTATTATTATAAAAAATAATTGAAGTATTCTCCATTTGTTTGTGAAATGTTTTCTCTGAGGGACCAAGTAAAACTTTTATGTGACGTCAGTTCTATATCTTTTCTTTAATCAAGCTAAATTTAGAAGAGTTTTTTTAGCTCGTGTTTTAAGTCGAAGGTGGGGAGAAACTACACTTACAATTAGTTTGGGTAGGTTGTAAGACTGACTCTCCTGAAACCTTTGCACGTCAAATAAGTGCATATGTGATTAGTTGTCTGGTAATTTGTACACGATTAGAACAGAAAATGTATTAGTCAAGATAAAAACCAAATATAGTCTCAATCATATTTTACTGACAAGAACGAATGGATGAACAGTAAGAAACTAATTTGCATTGAATAAAAATACCTTCTACCGGAATACCGATTTATTAAGTTTGAATAAAAAGACTAAAAAGGAATATTGTCTCGCATTTTCATGATACTCGATTGTTCTATTCAATATATATATGCAGTCGTAAAGTTTCTAATAAAAATTCATTTTTGTTTGAACTTTGATTGTGTGTAGGGTAGGACGTTATAGTCAAAGGACATGTGTGAAAATAGTTTGCAATTCGGCGTCAGTATTATTATTATCCTAGTTGTTAGAGCAAGCAGAGCTTGATTGTGTATTTACTTTATTCCGTTTACAATCAGAGTTGGAGTACTTTCTATAATAATTTGTGTACTCATTCTACGAATGCATATTATTTTTGTTTGTTTTTTATCGACGTTTGTTGTTATTTTGAACCTTCATGCATAAACTGCATTTTATTATTGCCAACTTGTAGACATGTTTTGTTTTCTTAATTGATCCAGAGTTCGCGTGATATTCGTTAGCCATGTGCAGCAGCATGGGGACTCGTTGCAACTCGATCGGATTACATGATGTAGCAGGATGTATAATTGGGCACACTTAACATTTTCCAGGACTAGTTCATAATGGGGTACATAGCTACCCGCTACTATTTGACGAGATTGAAACTAGTTAATTTTAAATTGTACCGAAATCATATGGAGAAGTAACATGAATACAAATAAAACGAATTTGTTATTACTAATGTGTTCAATTAAAAAGCCGAGATTTACTCGCTACACATACATACTTCAGCACATTTGAATACAAAAATTGATATTGATAAGTGTGCTTAAAATTCAATTTCAATGCATGTCGACAACCAGATTGAGGTACCTAATCAAATCGTGTGACTTACGAGATAATTTCAAGAACACGTCAATTCCGTATTTGCATATATGCAAATAATTCATGGAAGTACAGCAGCTGACGCGTATTCACTGTGTACTGCTCAACTACAGATATAAATAGTAAAGGAAATCCGAAAGAACGTGTACATCTACAGTTCATAGCTTTGTTAACAATAATTCTGTTTCGAATGAATAACATACTGTTCACAATGTATATTCGAGTACATAAAAGTGTGTCTTCGAATGATTTTTTGCGAGTACATATTGTTGTATAGTAATTTGCGCACATCTGCTTCCGGCCTTCTTATGAATTATTTTGAATGCACGTGGTACAAATATGATTTATCATGGTATTATTATTTGTCAAAACTGCTCCCTTAATGAAATTGACAGTATCGTTTTCTTTGACGATATTACAGTACGACATATGTAGCACTATAGTGTTGCACGTTTTCAAAATGCATGTAGTTGTACAAAGTTTGAATTTTGTTTTGATTTGTTTTTTGAAATTTCTATTTTGTATATTGGGTGCATAGCGAATAAAACTGGAAATGCTAGTTTTTTCTCGTTTATGTCTAGTTCAATTTTCATTTCATGACTCGAAATATGGAAGCAATGATCTTTATCCCTTTTCCAAAAAAGAAAGAAAAACACTAGAAATCACCTGCACTTTAATCTGTACTTAACTGCTTACAGCTGCTGTCATGGCTTAAGTTGTAGTAAGTAGCATGCGATGCGATTGCTTTAGTTGAAATTAACTTCGAATCAAATTGAATCGTTACAGAAACTCAAATGAACGAACTCCAGATTTAGTCTCGAAAGATTCGAGTGGAATCATTTAGTGTTCTAGCGTATTAGTTTACTCTCCGTTCTAGGCAGAATATGTAGAGAAATTGGAACTGTGTTTGCTTACTTAGCGGGCAAATTTTGAGGCTTGAGGAAAAATTGGATAAATTGGTGTTATAATAGAGTAAAGATTAAATTTGCTGAAATTAATCGTCTATGTAATTTTACATATGTATTTTAATACATTTTGTTTAACAGTCTACTTTGAAATCGGACTGACAATGAGTGACTTTAAAATCTACTAGAATTTAATAATTGAACGAAATTAAAATGGAAATATCAGTCTGTATAGGTAAATAGAGGTATGCATAGCAATTTTTATGTGTAAAGAGGTAAAAATGGGTAAATTGTAAAAAAAGATGCGCTCAGCTGCCAGCACTTTTAGACGTATTAATAGTTACAACCGTGTGTATTCCGTTAAGTTAGCTGTTAAGTTTACATCATCATGTGTGAACTCTGTGTAGTATGATTTTGACACTTTTCTAAATATGAAATATGAAAACAAACAAGTGAGTATACGTACCTATGTTTATTGTGTTGTTTTACAAATTATTATGACTTTTGAAGAGACTTTTGTGTACACAATTGAGGAAAGAGTCGAAAGAGCATTATTGTAGTTTGAAGTGTACTGTGCTCTTTTTTAGTCTGCTGGCTTCTTTACTTTACACTGTAACGTTTACAGTACAATGTTGGTAGGATGTTGTAAAATACACCTCCTTATTCCTAGTTGCCAGATACTACTTAAAAATATTAAACAATAATGAGCCTGTGTATGAAAGTACGAGATGATTCCTTTAATACTATCTCAAACATAAAGATTAAAAACTTACGTCGGGGGATTTCAAGTTTACACGTATCTATAGAATCTACACCTCCGCCAACTTTCCTCAAAAGTTTTTCTCCCTTCAATAAAGTCTGGAAGGATCACAAATGCATTATAGTTTCTATTATAAGTATTCTCATTAGTTACATAGAAAAAAAGTTTAATGCTCTAATTAAAATTAAATGCCTTGTAAGCGTAGTGAGGAGCTGCTCAAACTTTTCCTTTGTAAGACAAAGACTTATTACATATAAGTCTACTCTTCATCGCTATATCATCGTCAGCCTCATTAAATAAATTGTACTTGAACTGTTACAACATTTCGGATTACTATATTTATGAAGATGAACATTTCACAAGTTCATAACACGGATTTTATTAAAACAGTCTCTTTCCAACGCATCTTTTTACCCATAGCTCACACTGAATATGGCAATAAAGTGTAGTAAGATTTGTTCAAAGATTTTAACATTACGATGTTTTTGGTTTTTTCTATTCCTTTGCTCAAGCATTGGCTTGAATTAATTTCTGTTTGTAAGAGATATTTTCTGTTTGTAAGAGATATTTTCTGTTTGTAAGAGATATTTGAAGTTACAAAGATGCCTTTAACATACAGGTTTTTGAAAGATTGGTTGAAAAAATCGATATTTTTTGTTAATGTTAACAATTATTTGGCTGAATTGTCAATGTTATGTTATTTTTTACCCATTTCTTGCAGCTTGTGAATGTCATTTCTTTAGTAGTAGCAGAAGTAGTAGTAGTATGCAGGCTCGTAAAATGTACAGTTACTGCATCAATACTATTTGCCTCGATACGCGAGACGTAATAGAATGCCAATACTTTCATCTGTGAGCATATTTTCAATAGTACATACATGTTGCATTGAAATAAATGAGTATGCGACAATAGCGCAGTAAGTATTTGGCATGCTCATAGGTCTGTGCGTGTATTAGGTACTTGGCGAATTAATAATGTGGAGCTTAGGTAGCTGTCATAAAGGAGATTTTTTTCATCAATCACATTTGGTTAGCGAGCACTGATTTTCTTTTGCACTTCATTCGCCGTGGTGTACAATGCGATGGCTAGACTTTCTCAAATAGAATAACGATTTTTTGCTTTTCCATCTTCGTGTACAATGGGATATTGGATTGCTGATGTTGTTGTGGGAACTTTGGAAGGGTCTCGTTTCAGGTACATACAATACTAAGATTATTGGATGCTACAAGGTTGTGAAGTACCTAGCACATTTTAAATTTCTGTGTGTGTTCTCGCAAACGAATCCTTTCGTCTTTTGTTGTAATCGGTTTAGCATAAAAACAAATGTTGTCTAGGGAAAACAATCAAAGACGATTTTCAGATAGATTAGTCTAGGGATACGATGATAAATAAAATTGGAGTCCTGTTTCAGGTACCCTTTTTTTTGTTTGAGATGTAAATTGTATTTTAGTATAAAAGCATACACTTTGGAGGAATGTATGGAAGGAAAATCATGAAATACTGGCTTCATTCTACATTCCTTGGCGCCATACTACTCTCTCTCCGTGGCTCCAAACTGTTTTCATCATTTTAGTACTTGATTGTGTTGCATACATTATGCATTTGAAGGATTTTGACGTTGTAAATTGTCTAGATAACGAAAGCCAGAAACAGGCCGGCGAAAAAATGCTATTTTTTTGTGAAGGATTTTGCGCACTATGCCATTATGAAAGTGGTCACCTTCAAACGCAGAAGTACGAGAAAGTGTAGGTACCTCGGAATAATTAAACCATTATTCAATTTAGGCTTTTGATTTGACGTAATTATTTAACATTTTGTCATTAGTAAAGTCACTAATTAGCTCATTAATTTACGAAAATTGGAAATGCATATAATTTGTACGTAAACAAGTTTGTGATTTAAAATCGTAGGTCTTTTTTTACAATCCTTCCGTGTTTTTATTTAGGATAGGAGTCAAAATTGCTTTTCATTTGTCTGAAGCAAGATCAAAAAATATTGTTAGATACGCACATTTGTGTATTACAGTACAGACTGGAGTCGCAAGGGGGATAGAAAAAAAACGTTGAGATTAGACGTGTAGCTGAAATAAAGGGGAAAAAAACTGGAGGAGTAAAAAACCCGGAGGAGAGGAAAAGCAATAGAAACACTTCAAGGAGAAGGGTTAAAGTGGAGGAGGAGTAGGCAGAGAATAAGAAAAAGAGGGAACGGAAAGGTTGAGTGATGTTGATGATGGTATGCAGTAGTTTACATGATGGAATTTGGCGGGAGTCAATTTCAGTTGAGTTGAAGCCTAAAAAACCAGAAACCAATCTTCAAGATTCTTCACGAAAACTTTATATAAAGCTCAGCTCGCAAGCCTATTTTGAACTTAGGTTCATGTATAATATATTATATATAAATACATAGTGTAGTGTGTAGTTTTGGGGGAAATCTTGAGTGTGGTTTAGCTCCAAGGTAGTAGCCAAACTACATATCTATATGCAAGGGGAGGAATGGAAGGAGAAACCGAGAGAGTTCAAGTTAAACGTGAAATGATGGATGAAGTTTGTAATAGTGGATGAGCTAGAGATGAAAAGAACATGAGGATGTGAGAGGGAGGAGGAGGAGAGAAAGAGGTAAAAGATTGTGAATTCAGGATGTGTGCAAAGTTGAAGTGAGAACAGCTATGGAGGAGATGTCCTATTATCCGGAAATGCGAACAGAAATGGTTTCAAGAGTCTGAGTCTCGCCTATTCTGCTTTTCTTGCTTATTTCTACGTTCTTTTTATTACAGCAAATGCTTCTATAATTCTGTGTGTGCATACTATGTGTGGACTGCAGTCTCTGGATACGTGTGTAGATGATTTGGAGAAGAATTGTTTAGGTTTTGAACAGGGTTCTAGATTCTTTCATTTCAGTACTGCTTGATGTGCGTGTACTATGTATAATCCACATTCACATTAATATAATGATGCTATTCGAGTAAAAGTGAAGGAATTTATGTATAAAACTCACGGTTTGCTGTTGTAAATTTCATTTTGCCTTTGAAATATTATATGTATTTTATTTATGTACGCTACACAGGATACTCAAGTAGCAAAAACTTACCATTTGCCTTGTTCTCCTGTAGTTTCGTCGTCTTTTAATATCCGTGGATATTATAGCCTTGTAGTGTTTCTAGTTTCTATATTATGGTTAACGCATGTATATCGTATGTAAGAGTCGAATTATCTTGAATCTGGACCGACCATTTTCCGCGTTGTGTACACACCGAATGTATCACGTTCAAAGTGTAAAATAGAAATTACTTATGTCGACTCGTGTGGGATTGCTAGTACTGTGATGTATGCCCAAGTCCCAGGAAAGTGCGTAACTTTACCTTGTGGTGTATCCATCGACGCACATATTTTATGTATACTACTAGCTTTGGGAAATATGTGCGAGGTTTATATTTGTAATCGTAATATTATTCGCGTAGATATTTAGATATTTAAATGAATGTTCCCCCTTTGTTAGTTTATGTCATTTACGGGCTTATTGAAGAAGAATGGTTGGTAGAGAGTCTGTTTTCCTCACTTTATTAGAGACAGAGAGAAAGAAATATACATGACAGTGAGAATAAGTATGAGAACGGTATCAGAGGGGGGTTCGGTGCGTGGTCCTACTGAATTTGTATAATTAATGAGCCTTATCGTATTCTTGTACTCTTTGTGTATGAAGAAAGCGGAAAACGGGGAGGGCTTTTCCTTTTTGATTCTGTATGTAAATTTTGTGTGAGAATCGTGCCGTTTCAAATTCCAAATGCCCTACACCAAGAAATGGAGTAGAATACTGCTAAGAGTTGAAGGGAATCCATAAGAAAATGAAAAAAATAATATGAAACCTTTGAATCTTTGTGTACTCTATTCTTATTTTGTCTTATGTATGTTTACGGTTGAAACCGTATGCTCATACGATGAATAAAATGCTTCATTCCAGCTTTTGCACTTGCCCCTATTTTTTATTAGTTTTCATTGCATTGGAATTGAATCAGAAAAAAATTGCTGTAAACATGTAAATTAACATACCTACAAATGCAATGTACACTATGAACCGTAAACGTGATGTAAACGACGTTTAACTTAACCTCTGGAAACTGTGAGCAACTTATTTATTATTCAAGCATCCAAGTTTAGTTTTGCATCTTCATCCTTTAGAATCGCGTATAAATATATTAATAGTTTAAACTTGAAAACCCGATCATTTTCATGTACAATTTTCGGAGAAAATAAAGGCTCATCATTGTTTTACAAGCCGGCTTAGCGGTTTACTATGTACTAGTATGTACTACGGAAAAATTCTCTAACTACAAGCCATTTCAAGAATGAATTCTTACTCGTTTTTTACGACTTGCTCCATTTTTCAATTAATGAGCAAAGTTTTTCACGCTGTTATCTGTTTACTCTTCTTTTATCAACGATACGTGTGCTGATAATTGTACAAGGATTTACTGTACAGATAACTGATAAAAAGGTGGTGTTTTCGGCGTTCTCGGCCGAAGATGTAAAGGTTAGTCATAGGTTAGCATTGAAAAATAATCATACAGTATCGAATTACATATAAGTTTATTTTCAACAATACTACTACACTTCTTCTTCACTGTGCATTTATATTGAGTGAACTACATACTAACTGTTACTATTATCAAATACGCCGGCAAAATAAATATACAATTTTGAATCCCAATATCAAATGCATACTCCTTCACACTCATAGAAACGGCGCGGCGTAGAAACGTATGTGTAAATTGTAAACGTAGAATATCGTAATATTTTTGTTTTTAGTTGGGAGTTATACCTATAACTCAACATGACCAAAGTTTATTGTGTTATAAAAAATGCATTAGAGCAGCTTTATTCGTATTTGTGAATGAATGAAAAATGCTAGTTACTACAATGTAAAAATAAGAATGACGTCGTCTTCTGTAAAGTTCGACGAGTTTTTGGATTGAGTCCCGAATTAATGTACTTATGAAACATTGATTAGATGGCAGCAACTGAAATAAAATTAATAGTATTACTATTATTATCCAGTGCATATACAAAATTTAAAATTTACATTTTGAACATGTTCAAATTTCATGTACGAAATTTGCCTCAAAGAAAGCGTTCTTATTTCTTCATTTATTCTCTCCTGCCATGCAGAAAATTTGGAGCATTTTTTTAAGCTACAGCAACTCTCAGAACCCGAGGCGAGTTTGTTGTACCTAAATGAAGGACTGGAAATGCATGGAAATTTCAGAAATGCGCGATGTTTTTTTTTTGTGGGAATTTATTCACAAAATTCATTTTATTCAATCTATTACAAATCAAGGATGTTGTATATCTTTATCAATAACCTCGACTCTTATTGGGTCGTGACTCGTGACTAAATTTTTTTGCATGGTTATGGATTTTAATATTTTGATGATATCTGGAAAGAGGGAAAGGGATTTCAAGGTATCAAAAGAATTTCGTAAAAATATAGAAATTCGCCTTCAATTATTGATACTGGAATATACGGATACATATACCATTTATTAAACACATACATGTTGGTGACGTACATTTCTATTTATAAATGAAATTAAGTCAGGGCTTGGACATTTTCCCGATAAGTAATTAGTTTGACCCAAAGTAAATTTGCGCTAATGATTTATTGATTTCGTTATGTGAGCAGAATTGAAATACATTCAGTCATATGTAAACAAGGGTTTATTTTAACTTGAAAATTAATCTTTAATCAATAAAATGTTTTTTGTTTTGTTACAGTTATGGAGTGGTCTTATGGGAACTGCTGACAGGAGAAACGCCATACAAAGGAATAGATGCGTTTGCCGTCGCATATGGTGTGGCCGTCAGTAAATTGACACTTCCAATTCCGTTGTCAATTCCAACTCCTTGGAAAGACCTCATGGAAGGTATTTATATTTTATCGGATTGTTTTTTTCTAGATGTTTCTGTGCATGGCTCAATGAACTGAACATTTTCCCGTCTCTTTATTTTATTTCTGGGAATCCTTTCCTAACAACACGTGATGTAAATGGAATGGATATATATATGTACTATGTACCTGTATATTGATTTATATATGTATTTTGTAAGAAAAACTTCCAACTCGAGTAAAACTCACTCGCTTTCACACGTGAAAAGATGCTTCGAATCAAAGGATCTCTCAGCTCTATTGCAGTATAATGTATTTTAGTGAAAGAAACTAAACGTGTGGCGGGCATCGTACGTATACCTTCCTTGTTCCTAGGTTACATGTATCTGTGAGTTGGTTACAATCCACATTTTCTCCATCGTACCGAATGTCATGAGAGTGATCGCACGTCCAACGCAATCTTAGATTTTACGAAAGCTCGTATTAGTAGTCCTTGCTCCAAGTTAAATCCTATTTCTAATACATCTCCGGCAGAATTGGAGGGCACGTTGAAGTTTGTGTTGGGCAAACCTTAATTACTATCTGTCGATGTTTTTGTTTTTGTCGACTTCGTAGTTGTTGTTTTAGTTCGGAGGTGTGATAAATAGTCGGATGATTATGAATGAAGCCAGTGATGATGGAACATATTTTTGTCAATGGAAAAAACAAAATAAGTACAATTTTTCGTGCTCTATTTCATCCCAGTGATTTCATAAATACGGATGATGTATCAACAAGAATAAACGTAGCAATTTCACAATCTCACTGATGATAATGCCCAGTGTTCAGTCATGAAATTCATGTATCCTTATATCAATTAAAGAATGAAATCAGTAATGTTTGCTTAGAAGAAAACGTGAACATGTAGGAACTTGTTAATAGTTAATAGTAGCAAGGGACTTCGGGGGAATTCTATTCTACTGTATATGTGAGGTAGGTACATACTACATACATTGGTGTATTTTGAAATTGAAAGGTGGATAGAAAATCCACAACATTCTTCAGTATGAAAACATTACTAGGTGTATTTTTTATGCAATCCTTTCATACATTTTACACTTGTAAATCTAGCATTCTTTCTCCCATAAGTTTCAAGTTCGTTCGAAAAGGACATTGCGAGCTCAAGTCGATCCATGGTATACAGTTTTTTCTATCGTGAAATATGCTGTTTTGAAGCCAGTCAAAGTTATTATAGAATTGAAAGGAAACTTTTTGTAGGTACATGTTTCCATGATTTGTGAAGACTGGCTCTTGTTGATGGTAGTGGTGCTTATTTATTAGGTACATAGTAGTAGTGCATACATACATGCAAACGGAGTTAATGTCGATACTGAGATTTCATGGTTCACTTTTATAGCCATGGGCGAGAGGGAACATGTAAGAGTGAAAGAGACTCAATTAATTTGTCCGTGCGTGTGTGTTCATATGAATTAGGTGGGGGGACTCAATCGAAATCCCATTCCAACGTGGTTACAGCCATTTGATTTATCAGCCAATTTCACTCTCATTAGCTCATTCTCGTGTAAACGTACTCGGCTCGTTTATACACCATGTACAGTTTGTATTTCTAATAAAATGTATGCATTAATATGTATGTTGTGGGTATGAATTTGAAACAGACTTCTCGATTCAAGACTTGTACATCTGTGTAGACTGTCTGACTGAAGCTCTGAATAGTATGTCTAGTATTGTATTATAGTATTATGGTAGGGAAAATGATTCTTAAAACTTGAATGTAACATGTTGAGCAGAACAGACGGCGAAAAATTTAACAAACTCTTTAACTTGTACATATTCGGAAATCTTTGTATATCTATGTAGTTTATACTCACGTCGCTCTTCAAAACTGATGGCACAAATGGGAGAAGAGCGCTCTAAAACATATGTGGCCGTACTTGAGAACAAATTTTAAAAATGAATTCTTTGGATTTTTTGTCACAAGGTTTGCACAGGGTTCATGTTCATAAACATGTCGTTTTGAATATTTGCAAGTTTTAAATTTGTAGAGACATATAATTGAAGGATTTGAATTACCTTTATATCAGCAATAAAAATTTGCACGTGTTAGGACAGAACATAATACTTTTTATCAAATCGCTCCAGTGAAAAATCTAGGTAATACGTCCCTTTAACTTTTGTATTTTATGACGTAGAGAAATGCTCACAGTAGACTGAACACGCTTTTGCATGCATCCAATAATGAATAATGAACAAAAAAGTAAGTACAATTCTTTGGAAATAGTTTTTGCCCAAGTTTTTCGGCCTGCCGAATCCGTAAGATTAAAATGTTTTGCTAGTTATCGTTGCGGCTACCTGCTCTGCTACGTAGTCGTATATAGGATTTGTACCAGGGAAAGTTGCAATCCTATAATGTTTAGTATGTTTACCGCCTTAATATACTTAGGAGGTTGAAAAAAAATGTGAAAGGTCATTTGTCAATGAATTCTGGTATTTATAAAAGCGTTATGTGTGAAGTTGGTTCGATTTTTGAAAGTTTATATAGTATATGAAGATTATCTTTTTAAAGAATTGTCTCTAGTATATATTATAAAACTAAGGAGACTAGGATGTGCATGTTAAAATCATGGTTCTTCAAATTTTTTAATTGACTGAGGCCTGATGAAGTAACATATTGTGTGACAAGTCAAGCGAGACTAACGAAAGCTAGACTTTATACTCGAGTGTGTTGAAAACTTTTGCGGCTTCTTATAAGCTACAGAGAATGCGACAGGCAAGCTAAATGTAATTTAGTTTTATTACTTTTTTTCCCCTTTGAGAGCTAAAGTGAATCAGAAAATAGTACAGTAAAGGCATTTAATTAAGGTTCTTGGAGGTCTTTTTATAGCTACTGTATGCTGTCGTTGTAATCATTGTGGGCATCTCGTATAACAGTCGACTTTTGGCTTCTTAATTCATCCTACGAAGTACTTTTTGTGTGTGTGTGTGCCGGCTTGAGTGGAGTTTCTTTAGATTTACTCAGCGAGAGAGTAATATCGATTGCCGAATATTTTCTTTGTGAATATTTGGGTGCGTATTTTTAACAAGATGTTGAATTAGTATTTACAGTGGTAGTGGGACCAGTATAAAGTTATAAATTATTTGACACTTGTTATTCAATGTATTTGAGTCGAGTCTATATGCAATTTATCTTTTGAAAAATCGTTCAAAAAAGTTTACCTACTCTTATTAAAGAAATAATGATCAGATTTTTTGTCCAAAACAAAGTTCTTGTTGTTTCTTTAAAAGAGTTGTATGGAGAAATATGAGATGTGACAATTAATTTAGTGCAAACTTTCTATCCATATAATATGATGCGGTTATTATTATAAACTATATGCTATTAGACTTGAAATAGGAGAAAGTTTTGGAATTTTCTTTTTGACAAGGCAATAAAAATAGTTTCTGGGAATTCTAACACGGGCTGTCTGAATGCGTGTGTGTGTGTGTGTGTGTATGTGCCTATGTATGTATATGTATGGAGGAAAAGTCTTACAGAAAGTGTTAAATACGACGAAAGAGTGTCACACCGGAATCGTTAAAAAGTTGGAGGGAAGTAAACGAGGGTTTGGTTCAGAATCGAAATGACTGTCTTATCGTTCAGAGTAAGTAAACGACCCAGGAGAAAAGTGAGATTCATTTCTTTCATTTTGATCTTGTACGTTGAAATATATGTAGGCATTTAAGAATTCTAACGTCGTTCTGATCATTAGTTATCTATTTAAGAATCGACTATAGAGTAGTTTCTCATTAAGCAATTAATATTTCCTACAAGTTCGCATTCCCAATTTCCTTATCACGTAAATTGAACGTAACTTAATTTCATAGTTGATTTATTAACAAAGGTTTTTTCAAATTGAAACTTGGAGTTCGGAATCACAAAATTATAAAATGAATTTATGATTTTTCTTTTCGTAAGATAATTGTGTTTAAGAATTAAGATGATTTTCGTGTCTTTTCTTTTTTAAATCGCATCGAAAATTAAAAATGGAAATGTATGAAACTTGACGACGACGACGACCAGCCCTCATAATAAAGTTTTATTACTTTGGCGTGGGGAAGTCAAGGTACTGTCGGATTAAAAATAATTGAGCCTTTCTCTCTCCTTCGTAGCTCCTCCCACTCAATGTATTTGAAATGAGCAAGGATTCCTAAATCTGTCCTTGGGAGGCTCAATTATTAAAAATCCGACAGTATGTACTTGTAGTGTCTCACAGTAACCAAACTGTACTTTTTCAAAGTCCACAATGTTATTTGAAGGTATTAAATTATTCAATGCATAAAGCAAAAGCTAGTACTTACTTCCAAAATCTATCTTGTCTGTGATTGAATTTTTTTTATCATGCTCCATTGAGTACAAGTCATAAAAAGGCAAAGCGCATTAATGTGTTTTGTTTGTATACGGTTTGGAAATAAATGACACGTACGTACACAAATGTATGTATATGTAATACATATTATGTGTACATGCGACAGTTCATGTTTTAATTACAATGAGTTCACGGCTATAAATTAAAATAGAGTATATCGTGTATGGAAAATCTGCCCAGGACAAAAAATCTGCTCATACTGGGAGCTACAGAGTTAAATGGGAGCAGAAAATCT
>JAIUND010002167.1:0-25120 GCA_034699125.1 Gisinianus flammeolus | reverse complement strand
TGGATTATGTACACAAATTGAATTTGTTCATGATGCAGAACGAGATGCTTCAGGAAGAATATGCTGAGATGAGAAATCTGAATCGAATTGAAATGTCTATAAGAAAGTGTCAATTGGAGTCCAAGCGACAATCTACAATTTCTGATTTCTTTTCTGCTCTTAATAAATAACGAAATCATAAATAAAAATACAATGTATATATGTACCATATGTAATAATAATGTCTTTCGTCAAATTGATTGTTTTTAGTGCCATATTTTTCGTTGCGTAGAATCGTTACAACGTAGAAAAAATTTCAGTCCCTTGAGTATACTCTATATCGAGTCCCGACTGTATACACTTGACAAGTTACAAAGAAACAAAAACTACAATGGCAAATATAACAAGAGACACAACACAACATCAAATATAAACTCGTTAGGTATACATACGTATACATACGTTTCTAGTTCTAGGTTTCGTCAAGTGTGAGGACTCCTGAGGAGTTTAGGAGAGCCAGCCCGCAGCCCACCTTTTCGTCATTCACTTTGAGCTCTCAAAAGTTTAAGCCTACATAATATGCAATAATATGTACATATTAGGTATCTTATACATATACATATGTGTATGGTTATTTAGTCTCCCACCAACACATGCATATGCATGTGCATAAGCAGCTTTTTAAGCTCCATATATGTCAATATTGCTCAAAGAATGCCCACTAACTATATGTACGTACGTACGTATGTAGGTACATATCACTACCAGCGGTGTTGGTATAAAATTGTATTGCACAGTTGTATTGCAAATAAATTAAAAATGAGTCGAGTGTTGACAGGATGGTGGAGTCGTCCAGAGTGGAGTTTAATATAATCGATCGTCCTTGGTTAGTTTCATGATTCTTACACGTACAAACGCAATGATATATATAAAAATATTTTCTGTATACCTATAGTTTTCACTTGCTTTATCATACAATAAAGAAAGTGTCTTGGGTGCTGGGAAGTGGGAATCAACTACCAATTTCGTCCGCGTTTGTCCACCAGTATAAAATGTAAAATGCAAAACAAGGCCAAATTCAAGCAAATAATTCGTAATATGCAATATTTACGTGCTAATACATGCGAATTCCCATGTTCAGTTGAGCCGCCGTTGAATACATCTACATACAAAAAACCCGGGGGGTTTCTATAAAATACACGCTATATTTATTATGACAAATAATAAATTAAAAAGAGTACTCCATTTCCTGTTTCACATGGCGATTATTTATCGGTTTCGAGTAAGCTGTATAAATGCATGTACACAGACACGGTTTGTGTAATCTTTTGATTCTTGTTCTCCGGAATCCAGCTTCTATGAAATTTTGGAGGGTTTTCCTTGAGAAAAAAAGTATATACATTGTTTCTATATACAATGCGAAATTTCAGGAACCTCAAGCAACATTTTCTGCGCTTAGTGTGAGAATTTGTTTTCCTTTGTATAGTTTTTGTAGTGTTATGAGAAAGAGGCATGATGTAGTGTAAAAAGAAAGTATAACTTGTGTAGAGAAAATTATAGAGTGTATTTGTTATATATATAATAATAGTATATATAGAGAGTCCATTGAAAAAATCTAGTGGGAAATATACACACAGCGAAACGTTGGAGCTTCCATTGCAGGAGGAAGAAGAAGTAAGGGGATAACGTAGTTTCTCCCGATTCGGTTTCGCATACTATAATAATAATGTGGCACGGGATTTTTGCATATCGTGTACAGTATCGTTCTGGACATCAGCTTGTATACACACACAAACAGCGTCCTTAGAAACCGAAACGAAAAGGTAAAAGCAAAGCAAGGCAATGACCATTAATTTCTCTCGTGTGTGCTTTCCCCCGCTACTACTCCAGTAAAAGCAGTAAAAGCAGCAAAATTGACAAACGCTTTTACTCAGACACGAGCTTTCTCGTGGATTTCTTTTTGGACGTGTGTGTGCTAGTGCAACTATAGAGTATATTGGAATATTTTAATCAGTATTCTATTCTTTAATTTTAAATTGATAGTGAACTTGTCGATTTCCAGTACAGTACGGAAAATCTGTAAGATTTTCAATTGTTTTTGTGAAAATTATTTGTGATTAATGCGGTGCTCACTAGGTTTTATTCTTGAAAAAAAATAAATTGTGCTACGCATTTCCTCATTGGTGAAAATTAGTGAAAACAGATTTGATGGTTTAGAAAAAAAGATCATTGTAGGGCTATCCACACGGTTTTGATGTTACATACGGAATATTTGCCGTATTGTTTTTTCTGCAGTCTCCACAGCAGTTTCCTCATCGATTTGAGAGTTGAATTGACCATTAACCTCGTACTGTTTACTGATACAGTCAACATTTAGTAAGTTTCATGGTTGTTTTTAAATGACTGTCTACAAACAAGAACATAGATTTGTATATGTATTACAATAATACCAAGTACAATGTAATTGTCGCAGCGTAATTCAAAACAATTAAAATTAAACAGACTAATTGTATAGTGGAAGAGAAAGAAAGGATTCATTATATAAAATTACTTATTTACATGGCGAAGTTTAAATTTGAATAATGATTAACACGAAAGCAAAGTGAGTGGTCGAGAGAACGACAAAAGGCAATAGAGAATAAACAAGTTGACTATACTTATGTAAATTATTGATGAAGGTAACAAAAGAAAATATTGCACAGTGAGTCTTTTTAGTTGGAGGCCGACAAAATATTGTCATTGTCATTGTCAACTGTCATATCTCTCTCTACTCTCTACACATATGAAAGGTCACGATCATGGTGAATTCTGCTTGTCTCAAACTCAATTGTGTATTGACAAAAGACGATCAAGAACACACAAGTTGCAAGGCAAGCCTTAAGTAATTCAATTTTCCTCTCAAAACGTACACCGTATAACTATATGCATAACTTGACTTGGTGATGCAATCAAAGTTTAACATGCTAATTTATTATAATTCTCCAACAATAATCCAAACAGGATTCATATTGACTAAAGAAAATCTCTTTCAAATTGAAATGTGAACTGTTCTCAACGAGCAATTCCCAATCAGCTGACTATAGTCATCAGCGCTGTGTGACTTTCCACAAGTCTCTTCAAGTTAGTGTGAATTTTTGTGCCCAATGGGTTTTCCTTATAAAAAAAAACGATGCAGCACTTAATATCAGTACTCACTCGTGTTATACTCGAAACTCCAATCAAGTGATGATGAATGATCAATGTCAAGTTGAATCATAATCAGGCATTTTCCTCGAGAACCGATCCTTAAATAATGGAATTGGACTCTGTGATGGGCTATTATTTGCAGCAGCCACCTCGATCTATAGACGATTCCATAATAAAGGTGAGATTGAATTTAAATGTTCAAATTTGAATTGCATGCATTCAATCACTCATCAACCTTTTTCCCAATACATACACAACTAATTTAAGAGTTCAAATTAGAATGAAAGAAAAAACTGCACATTGAGAGAGTCCCACTTGCAATCGCCTCTCCTCTCCATATTCTTTAAAAGGCTGCACAAACTTGAATTCGAATTCATATGTCAAATATAGCAACATAAACCAAAAGATACTGATAATAATTATAATAATAATTGCTCTCCCACCATCTCTTTTTTTAGTTGAAGATATAGAGTTTGGATTCTCATCTTTGATCATGCAGAAGCCCACGTTACGAATAAGAGAATACAATGCACAATTTACATATAGTTTTTCCCTCTCCATTGACTCGAGTGTTATTTATCTGTATAGTTATTTACATTTGTAGTTAGAACTAGGAAGGGAATTGTTTCAAGACAAGACAACATTTTTATGTCGTATCCATGTGCAATTTGATAGTGTGTACAGTTTTTGGGTTTCTCCATATAAATATTTCCCATATGTCTGATACTGATATGTCCATATATTATGGATCGTCCTCTGTGTTCTATTGTTATATTGCATGATGTTCTCGCTCCGTTCATTCTCTGTGTGTACAAACTCTGTATATGGTTCGGTACATCAGAACACACACACAATATGAGAGTTCTGTCACCCACGCTGGTTAAAAAAAATGCACAAACCACTATACTGACTTGTATATAGATACTGTGTAATCTTTATCAAAATAAGGGATGAGGATTCATTGACAGCAATGATAATTCCTTGTGAAAATTTGCTTGAGTGGTAAAAATCTTGCTAATTCGGCATTTCAGAGTTGTAAAGTATGAAAGGATTTAAAGATTTGCTTACGAACTTATAAAATTAAGCAGTTGATTTTAAATTTGAATTTGAAAGTTACAAAAAGGCGTGTGAGAGTGAGATATTTTCCAATCCAAAATAAAATAATTGTCAATATAATATGTATGCTTTTTTAAATTTTATAATTATATTGAATGAACATACATCTTTTAACTCATTGCACTGTGACTGACAAGAGAAATCTCCTTTTTTTGTGTAAATATGTGCATATAGACAAGTTACAATTGTGTAATTCATGTTTATTTATGTTTATTTACAGGCTCAATTTCAACAGAAGCAGATGCAAGAGAAGGAACACAAACTCCTTCAAATGTTGGATACTCAACAGCAACGAGCTATGCAGAAAGCGACCATAAATGGTGTTTTACCTTCAAAGTATACAAATAATACATACTCACACAACAACTCAGCCACCAGCAATTCTTTCAGCAGTTATCCTTCTGCACCCGGCAAGGTAATGCCAAATGTCATACTCAATGCCTTTTCATTTAACTTGAAAGATATATGAAGTTGTGCATGGAATAACCAGTCATAGACGTATTTTCACTTTTTTGCATATTCTCATGTAGGAAAACATGGGCTATTTTATGCAAACAGTTAGAAATTTGTAAAAAAATTGCAAATATTTTTAATTAATTTGCAAAGTTTAGTTGAATTCAAACAAAATATATGATGATTTGTTTCTTGTGATTTTTCGAATTACAAAATCATCGAGAACGCCTTGGCACCAAAGCGACCAAAAAGGAAAACTCCAATATCTGGGCTTCTAGACCGACATCTATGACTGGTTTTTCTATTCACATCGACATATATAAAAGATGTTTTATTAGATCATACCATTTTTAATCTCCTTTTTATAAAGCGTTTCACAAAGCCTGTTTTCTTGTTTAATTCCGTTTAATTATATATATATATATAGGTTCGGCAAATGTTTGAAGAGAGACGGAAAGGGGGTGGGGTGGGATTACCCTCGAATAATTTATACAATAGTAGTAGTAACGGGAATACACCGAATGGGACGTATCGTAATGGTGGTATAATTGGGATAGATAAAAGTTACCCACTAGATCCACTCGTCACTACACCCAACGGTAGCGGCCCGACGAGTAAAAATCGTAGTTCCAGTAGTAAAAGTGATCCAAATCCGACGACATATGCAAGGAATGCTCGAAATATTGTGACTGGCCCCAAACCCACAACTAACAGTAATAATCCTAATAGTAATAGTTTACATAAGAGAGGGATTTCATTGGAAAGAAATGATCGAAATACACCGATGGCTCGGAGTCGGGAGAGAGACTCTTCTTCCTCGTCATTCACCACGAATGGTCAGCCACTCCTTGGGGCAAGAAGAGCAAGTAGTGGACTGAGTGCGTACGATGATGAGAATTCCAATCAAATTGTTTCCTCTCGGCCTTTCCTCCCTCATAATCAAACAACAACCAAATACTCAGATTTATACGCCACCCCAACCACAGAGAGCCCCGACTCAATTGCCAAACGAGAGAAAAATCTTGCCATGAAAATGAAAAGTATGCAAATCAATCAAGATAAACCGTCTTCCCCGGAAAATAAACCATTCGCTTCATCACGTTCTTCATCACCTCCAAAACGAGCCGCATCTCGAGTAAGTCCCTATTTTGATTTTTTCATTGACCACACTAAAATGCCTTTCAAACACACACATTTCACATGACATTTCATTTTTTATTTTTTTTATTCATGGAATTATGTGTACACGGTACACACACATGTACGAACATGGAGTAGATCAAAGAACGCACTTCAATTTGCGAATCGATTGCTCAGTTTTATCGCTGAGCAAATAGCAAAAAAAAAAAAAGAAAAAAAAAAGGATAGTGCAAAAAGCAAAAACGGAAGAGATATATATTAAAACAAATTCCAAAGAGTGCCATTGAATGTTTGCATTGATAGCAGCAAAAAATATACATGTACAGTCAGTATTTGGAGAGGCATACGATATGAAAGAAAGCAGATGGCCAACATGAATCAACCTAAAGTACAAACTGAAGTTGGAGCAGGACTTGACCATTGGCCAGTATCGCATGTTGTTTTTTTCTGTCTCTCTCCTGTGAATACTTCATGCGCACACACAAGTGTCTTGCCATCTCATCAATTTTCCATATAAGTGTCCTCAGAAACTTTCACATTTCATACACACACACACAAACTCACTATTTTTCATAATATATCTGTAAGGATATACTTATAGGTAAAATACTTTCTCTGTTATACCTTTCTCTCCGTGTGTTTGTGTGTAGAATATTTAGAATTGTATACGGAGACTGTCCTCTCTACCCGCACTGTCGACTGTCACAATCAGCATTATCTATGTATGTACAGACCGGTATTCAGTATTTGAGGCCATAGTTATTTTAGCAGTGTGTAGTACTGTAGTAAATGTTTTGGAGAAGTCTCAACGTGAATTTCCTTTAGCCCCACAAACAAAGAGAGACAAGCGTAGCAATATGAACCTTGCAGAATACTTAAATACTGTATGTATACCATGGCATTGTCGGACTTGTATATTTAGTTGATTTGCCACAAGTCGTCCGAGTCCAATTGGTTGGTGAAAATGACGATGACTTTAATAATGGTCATCGTACAGGAAAACTACTCTATTTTGGGCGAGTCACCGTCATATGGTATATTTTGGCAAAAAATTTCATACACGTATGAGGACGTTCTCAGTTTGATGTTTTCCAATATACGTTTCTCATACGGATTGCGTCAATTAGAGCATTTTATAGTATAAAGGGAAATTTTTTATAGTAGACAGGAGAGTACGCGTTATGATTTCCTATTGGCCAAAATTGGTCGAGTACGTACTTGAAATCAACTGAAATCAACAATCAATAAAATTTTTCGCAATGAATTTCTACTAATGGCTATATAGAAAGCTTTTGTTATTGTTTGCCTATTTCCCAGACGCTTCTTTTACTACATGAAAATTGCAAATAAAATTAATGTACTTGTAGACGTTTTTGAGGGGTTCCTGGTATTTTTTCTACACAATTGTAACTATTAGTAATTCATCAGCTGAAATTAATTTTTGAAATTGGCATGCATGGTCATGAGTGACAAAAACAATTTACTAAAATAAATTGCTTCAACAATTTGTCAATGCAATTTTCAAAGTCGGTAAACAAGATGAAATGAATTTACTGCATACACATGGACAGAGAGTTTCTCTCGTGTACCTCTGAAGTTCCAGACAAATAAGGAGCAATTTGTGAAATTGGGAATTCAAAATATTCAAGGTTGAGTGTGTCTTTTCATTGTCGTCAAAAATAGTTTTGACAAAATACTTGAAGACAAAATACTCGAAGACAGTGTAAACTGTAAAGTGGTAATCGTTTTGAGAAGGAGACGTCATGAATGCTAGTAGACCTTTTTAACATGCACTTCGACTCATATACATACACACCAACTTGAAACACTTTGTTAAAACTGTTAAAAGTTATTTATTTAGTATTTTTATCCATTCGTGCCGTATGCTATCCGGGGAAATCATTGCAATTCAAAATCCATGGAATGAAAAACATAGGCAGAGGGAAATTATTCCCTCTAAAAGCTCTGAATAATTTACCACTAATGAACCTTCTGAGAAACTATGTGACTGCGCTTTGACATTTTTTCTCTCAAGTTTCACTTTGGACTGTGCGAAAATGTCTTGAAGAAAGTGGAAATTGGATAACACGTAACTTGGTGGGATTTTAAAACTCTGCGAAAAAACATGTCCTCTCTTTATTAGCATTTAAAATTCATGTTGAACTGATTACATTTTTAATGATGGCTACTTTGTATTTCCTATGGTTCTAATCTAATTTATAGCATGTGATTCCTTATCCCATTTTCCATTCTATGACTCCGGAAATCACTGGATAATAACATTCATATTTAAATTTGGACATCCATTGAAATCAACCAATGAGAACGTCCATTTATTTGCATCCAATTATTCTCTTCAAAATATCAGTTCAAATGTTAGTTTTGTTGGAGACAGTTGTCGATCCGAATCCTTGAAAATTAAGTTTCAATTTACTTAGTTCCGCTACTGTCTCCTCTGTCGAAGTAATAATACATATCTGTAGATGTTGAACAATAAATCTTTATTCAACTTTTAAAAAATCCGTAAATTATGAGTGCGGAAGATCAGTCAGATCAGTGGGTGGTATTCTGTTGGTTGGTTTTATACCACTAATAATTAGATATCATTCGCGAGTTCTTGTGTGTGTGTGGTTCATAATAATATTTAATGGGACTAGTCGTTTCAAAATTTAAGGTAGACGTTAATATTTACAGCTATACAGTCAAATATTTCTCATGCGTCTCCACAGTTCGTTGAACAATTGAACACACACATTAGGATTTTTTCATTTTATTTGGCTCGGAAATCATTTTTTATTGTGCTCGTATAAATGTGGGCAATAACAAAAAGTTATTAAATGTTTACGTATATAATAATAATGATGAAATATATGTATCTAACGACAATTATTCAACTAAAATTCTTTTTATAGCCCAAGGCAAGTTCTCCAGTGGTCAAACCAGCTGCTACGAGAAAGGTAAAAAACTATATTTTGATTTGCATTCGTCCAGTTTTTTGCTGATATTTCTACATAAATAAGTACATGTACTTCTACGTGTACATTGTGTTGGTTTCTTTTTGACTCCACAAAAGCAAAGTAAATGACAAAACCTTTTTGTTGGCTTTCGTTGGCTTTTATCTGTATATTTTCATTGCTTTCTTTTTTTTTGATTTCGTCCTTTCACGCGGTTCGACGATTAAATAGTCTGACTATTTATAAATTATGTACAAAAAGAAAAGTGTCTCATTCACAGGGAGCAAAACGTGACGGTGGTGACGACAGTCAACGCTTTCATATTTTCATTAGAATAATTGTCATTGACTTTGGAGTGGAGTCTTCTATAGAGAATAATATTGACCTTCAATTCATTTTAATTCTATTTATAATTTTTTTTTCTTCATGTGTTTTGTTATCTCCACAGACTGCATCGAAACCTGAGGTGTCAAGAGGTGCTCCACCACCCGGTCTAAACGCCTGCAAGTATGCGGATTTTTTTTTGATTCATTTTGACCATTTGCATATTTTTCACTTTTTGCATTCATGTCATCTCATGCATGAATGGAAAAGAGAAAATGCATAACTAACTAATTAATGGGATTTGTCAAAATGAATAGAATTTGTGGACGATTCTTTGCTCAAGACCGTCTAGAAAAGCATGAGAGTATTTGTAAGAAAACGACCACTCGGAAGAGAAAAGTATTTGACCCGACAAAGATGAGGATGACCGGGACAGAAGCAGAACCATACATTCGTCGAGTCTCTGCTAAACTGAGTAGCAAAGCTCCAGTAGCAAAAGCAGAAACCTCGTCCGCGGTGAGTGATGATTAAGAGAAACATTTTGTTGGTTTCATGAGAGCACTGCTCAATTGAGCAGTGACACTTTCTTTTGCAGGTTTTACAAACACACAAGAAAATGAGTACAAACAAGATTTTTCTATATACATATACTCCTGTTTATTTTTTTTACGTTTTTAGTGTACAAGTTGGATAATTTTAGAGCTTTCATATATGTACATGTCTGTGTGGAAAACATATGTACATGGATAATACTTGTATGCTACACAACTAGTTCCATATTGCTTAATTGTAAAATACCGTACAGTATTATGTATGTATTTTTTAAAGAAAGAGTCGATGGGTCCATGAATAATTTAATGAATCTAGTCATGCTATTGGTATTGCTTGAATTGAGATATCCAGTTGATAAACTTATATACAAAAAACAAAGCATGGAGTTTATCAATATGGAGTATCTGCTTTAGTCCGTAGTCCCCGCAAATTGCTACCTACCCGGAAGTTTAGTTTTCTAGCGCACGTAGAGTAAAATAAAGTAAAGTAAAGTTGGTCTATATACAAGAGACAGAGACTAGCCATATAGTAAAGTATATAATTTTGCAAAGTTTTCCGTATGTATCCGATAGCGATATGATATAACATGTACAAGCAGTATATTGGTTAAAGTTTTAAAATAAAAATAAAACCTATAACTCAGGGAGTAAGTGAGAGTGAGTATATATAAACTTTGAGTCTGGAGAATGTGGAGAGGACGACGACAGGAGACGACAAAGTTTAAGAAGGAAGTAATAAGGAAGTAATTTTATGGTAACAGGGAAAGAAAGCTGACTGGAGAAAGAAACATGAAGATTTCATTAAAACAATTCGAGCTGCAAAGGAGTACCAGGCTCATATAGATGCGGGCGGAAGCGCAGCGAATTTCAAAGGCACAGTAGCTCCAGCCACTGACTATTCTGATTATGTCCAGGTATATAAAAAAATTACATCATAATACTCAATTCAAACTAATCCGTAGAAATTAGAGATTCGAGTAGATAAACTAGATAAACATGCTTAATTCATCAATCCAACCAATATTTTTGCCATATATATTCTTCAAGTCGTATACATATACCTTTACATACATACATATACGTAAATGCATGATTGTTATTTCTTCCCCTGTAGTGTCCTCACTGTAATCGCAAATTTTCCCAAGCAGCGGCGGAAAGGCACATTCCAAAATGTCAGAACATCAGATCGAACAAACGTTAGGAAATTTCATTGTATGTACTTTCGTTAGTAATAATAATTAAAATAATACACTTTCTTCTAATTAACTAACTCCAATAAGTGATAGCTGAGGCCCAGGTAAATTCTATTGACTATATACATACGATACATATATATATGTAAGTATGCATGTTATATAATAATATATATATATATATATATACAGATATATTTACCATCTGTTAAATTCAAAATGTTTTTACACAAAAATATAATAATAATATATTTGAATAGTATTCAAAATTTGATAAATCTATGTGAATTCACATAGATTATAATTAAAATTAGATTATAATTATATTATTTATAATATAAAAATACTTTGTGTACATATAAAAAATACTGACTCATGACATTATGCTTTGAAAATTACCTGTATAGTTTTCAATATAACTATATCTATATATACATCTCTTTATGTATGTAAAATATGTTATTGTTAGTCTCCACATTATATATTTTATAGAATCTCTCATGAAATCATGACACTTTAATTATAGTCATTTATATCGAAAATACTGAAAGTAATAATACTAGTTAACTGTTATTAAACACTTTGCTGGTCAAAAAATAATATCATATAACGTAAGCCTAGGTACAGTTCTGTAGAAATGTGTGTAATAACTGTACACAGTTAATCATTTTTGCGACTCGAGGAACTAACAATTAATAGGTACTTACTACTAATAATAATAATAATGAAAAGACAATATTTAATTAAAATACTATACATATAGCGGTAAGGGAAAAAACTATATAGTGGTAAGGAAAAATACTATAAAGATATGTATTATAACTTGACTAAACTGTGAAGAACTATAAAAAAAATTGTCTTACTCAAACTCCATAACTTTCCCTGAAAAGCAGTTAACATACATATTTGGGGTTTCTTCGGAAACGAAAAGTCTAATAACACTCGGGAACTGTCGTTGACTGGAGGAACGTCATATTATATAGGAAAAAGAAGTTTTCGTCAAGGTAAATGAACCAGTAAAATTTTAATTATTTCAATCCATTGTCCCACATACCAAATCCGAGTCCGAGGCTCTCTCGATTGTCGATTGTGGTCAGGAAATTTTCACCTTGATTCTTCACAAAACTTACCATTGCTAACTGTATATTCAGTGGAGAAGTAACACTGCTAAACTATGTACAGAAAATCAATATGTATACATATAGGTACATAACTGTCTAGTACACACTGGACTGTGTTATTTTCTACTCAAAGTTATGACGTAAAATGACATCATTTATGAATGTCGTATTCGTCCCACTGTAAACTGAAATGTATTAATTTATAACTATACCTATACTAACTACTATTATGATTTTGGAGCATTACACTTTTACCTCATCCTATTTGATATGATGAAACAAGACGAGAGCTGACCTGAGATGAAAATCCAATTGGTATTAATAATGATAATAAAAATATATATGGCTCAAAAGCCTGTGAATTTAGTAAATTTAAATCTCTCTTTTTTTTCATTACATTCATTCAATTTTGTGATAATCATTCCGAAATATTCAAAGGGAAATGTTTGTCCCACACAGTTATGTCCCAGACATTTTAAGGAGTATAGGTATACATCACTGCTGATAACCTGAGCCAAATTATTGGGAAGTGGACTGACCGAAACTGAAATTCCGACGTGGGTACATAAAATGTGGAAGTATTTGACCCGTAATTTTTTTGAGGATAATTTCCAGTTACGTCTGTACAACAAATAACGCTTTTTCACACAAAAAATGGCTATGACAGAAAATGTGGGCGTGTGAAAAATTGTCAAAATGTCTTTCAATTTTATCCCTGTATGGACTTCAAAGAGAAAAAGGTAAACTAAGGTCCGGGCTGAAGAAGAAGACGTGTGGATCGATAGAGGATCGAAACAAATTGAATTGAATGCCGAGGACAAGAGAGTTCATTAAAATTACAACCTTGGTTCATCGTGTATACTATATATCTATAGGAATTGAATCGCACCTTCAATTTTACAATGGATTTGCCCTTCCTTTCTCTCTCCTCGCCTTGTGTACTTTCTTTTTTTCTTTGTCACAGTCATGGCTAAAGCTCTTCAAAATGTTGCTATGGATTTCTTAGAAACTTGAAATTGCAAAAAGGGTAAAAACAAGGAAGCGCTATTGCATATGCAATTTACATAGCTATCCTGCCTGAATCCCTGAGCCTCATAAATTATGAGTCTAGTCATAATAATGATTTTACGTACGCGTTAGTCGATATTAGCATTATTCACAAAAGTATGTGATACATTACTCTACACTAGCATATATGTAGCACTGGCACTGGCACTCTTTTAAAATCCCGATTATTAAATTTTCAAAATTTTCAGTGATACAATTAGCTAGAGTACATTTCCCATCATTAAAATTCCAAATTTGAAGTAAATATAGATTGGACTTCATGGACCGTCGAAAGTCATCGTTTAACAGCCATGAAAAACCCAGAGCTCCACCAGCTACTGCTGCTACGTACAGTATGCCAGGGAATAATCCCATGGTCGGCCTCAAAATACCAGAGATGAATGAGAATGTTGTGCTTGAACCATGTAAATACTGTAAACGAAAGTTTGCAGCAAATCGTCTGGAAACACACATGGCCATTTGTCGAAATCTTCAATTGGCCCCGAAACGAAAAGTATTTGATTCTGCTAGGCAAAGACTTTCGGGTACTGAAGCGGAACCATTCGCAAAAAATGCAAAACCAGTGGAAGTATGTTATATTTGTTTATCATATTAATTACGTCTACTACATATATTGTTTCCTGTCAGGATGCAAATTCATAACAAGTACATGAACAACTGTATGTACTTACTTGCATATAAACTTTTTTAAGCGTCCTGTGAGTAACTGGAGGAAAAATCATGAGGATCTAATTGAAGCAATTAGAGCTGCTAGGAGAGCCCATGCACATATTGCTAAGGTATATACACACTTTGGTTCCCTCTGACTAACATAAGGAATTGATTGAGATATTACTCATCCATTGAATTGATATTCTGTAAGGGAGGGAACCCTTCGGACTTGCCCCCACCTCCACCCACTGATTATAGCGACTACGTCCAGGTAAATATTGAATGCCATTTAAAGGGATAATCTACCTATTTTTATGATTTGTTGAGAATGAAATTCAAAACTAATTCAATGAACAAAAAAACAGTGTCCACATTGTGGAAGACGTTTCAATGAAGTTGCAGCCGCTAAGCACATTCCACAATGTGAAACTATGATGCACAATAAGCCACCCGTCCCTGCCCGACCACCAAAAAAGTTTTGAAAGTAACTGAAAGAATATGAAACAGTCTGATTTAAAATGAAATGCACTAATTAAAATTAAATCTTTGCACGAGGGGATCTACAGTAAACTAATCTATTTACACTGTAAGAAATTATATTAAAGAAAAGGAAAAATATTGAAAAAATCCAAATGTAAACCATTATCAAGTTTTAATACTAATTTCTGTAAATATTATGAAAGTAAGTAAATACACAAATTAGGTATGTATTGATGTGGAATCCCCATTTAAGTACTTTAGTTAAATGCATAGGGAATTCGATTAATTGGTATGTAAGCAGAAATATCTTGTTAATTTCTTTACATTCAAGTTCAAATATAATCGGACATGAATCTTACACACACTTAGTGTGTCACACTATACACCATATTAACAAATTAGATGCGTATTGAAAAATTGAAAACAACGGTAATGGTATTTGGTTGCAATTATGAGAGTGAGGAGAATAATATATTATTATTATTATTCTGAAAAGAAATTGGTATACGTTAGCTAGTTGCCGTCCAAAGAAGCTCCTCATGCTGAAATTCTTTCCGCTTTATAGTTTCGAGAATGATCTCATGGCAATCTTGATGCACTACTTCAATCGGTCTACTCGCATCAATTACCTGCAACAGAAAAGAATGAGAAACATTATTAAGAGAAATCCATGCGGAAAATAGAAACACCCATTTCATAACATTGGGATCTTTAGTTTTTTAATCACATGTTCAGTTTTTATTACTACTGCTGACAACAAAGACAAGATAAGTCGTGTGAGGAATAAGAAATAAATGAAAACTACATTTTAAGCATTTTCATTTTCACGGTCAGTAGATATATTGAGATGGGTAGATGAGAATTGAAAAAAATTGAAAGTGAAATCATCTAGGCTCATAATAATATATCAGTGGTACATAGCATCAGTAGGCTACACTTTGTTTACTGCTTTATCAAGTTGTGCTGATTCAGTACTACTGAACATGTACATAACCTGCCTTAGATTGCAAGCCCCATAAACAGATTATGAAGTAAACCTTTATTTGTATATCCAATTTCGGATTATACAGTAAAATGAAATGAGTGGAGAGTCCATATTCATTGTAGAAATGCCCATTCAACTGATTTAAAGTTTACTCTGCAAGTTCCAAAATACCGACTTTTTTGTACCATTATTTATGAAACCCATGATCAAGAACAATCTAACTATGTAGAAACATTTAGAAACTATTTATTAAAGAATCTGCAGATACTTTATCATTTCTGTACACGCTTTATCATAAATAAAAGAATTACCTTCCAGTACGAGTCATCTTTGAGCTTAAAAAAGAGTTTTTTAACTTTTTCTTGAAATTCAACATTTTCATAGCGTTCCCTCCCGAAATCTCCCCTCTCGGAAATTGCATCTGCCTTATCTAAATTCAAGTAGAGAACAGCATCCGGTTTTGGTAGGCCAACATCAGGTAAACGACACCACTCTAAATCCAACCCCTATATTAATAAAAAAAAAAAATATTCAATACATATTAAATAATAAAACGGAATCCAATTTATTTCCTTTTTTTGTGCATACTTAAATTATAGAATTGGTGAGAAATATAGTTCCTTATCAAACCTTTGCTGCAGAAAATGCGATTCCCGAAAAGGCATATCGATCCACTATTATTGTTACGCCTTTCCGTAGTGTGGATAGAATTTCGGGACTGAAAACAAAGAATATAACAGTTTTAGACGACGGCGAGTCAATGATGTTCATTTGCTTGTACTTCATGTTGATACTATTAGCACTTACACTAATTCCCAACGATTAGCAGAAAAAAGTAAATGCACAGCTTCATCCTTAAGTTCAATTTGCTTCTTAAGATATTGATCAATTATTTTGCCTATTGCTGTTGTGCGATCTGTAAGACATAAAAAGAAATACTTAAGTATATCAATGATATAATATCATATATGTGCCGGAATTTAGGAAATACAACAATAATTAACAAACCTGGAAAGTTCATAAGCTTGACATGATTTCCAGCACTCTTTATAGAGTCCGATAGAAGTCTAGCCTGTGTAGATTTTCCTGCTTTGTCACATCCTTCGAGAATAATCAGAGCACCTCTTCTCACCACCATTTTGTAAGTAAATCTGTAAAAAAATCAACATCATTAGCAGAGTTTTACTGGCAAGTAATTTAATTATTGGATTTATTGTTGTTAAAACGAACGAACAATTAAAAAGGTCTTACTTTATTTTCCGTACAAAAGCTGAACTTTTTGACAATGCACAATGAACAATGAACCCTTTTTTTTTTGAAAGGGTTCTTTGGAATTCAGAGTCGCGGCCTTTTTTTCCCACAATGTCAATTCAATGGTGAGTGCACATTTTTTGAAAAAATTAAGGTGTTGAATTGAAGAGCTCTCACGCAGTTTAATTTTTAATTGACGACAGTTTGTGTTTAACTACGAATAGGTCATCATTACCGGCCAACGAAAATAACGATACATAAAGGTAATATGTAATCCAAAGAATAGAAAACAGATTCAAGATTTAAAACGACAATCAAAATGGGGAAACAGGACAAAAGAAGATCTTCGGATTCCGATGAATTATTAGATTCTGATTGTAGTAATTTCGAAATACCCTACGAAATTATACTGCTGGTAGTTAGTTTCATTCATATTGGGTTTGCTCCTCTAACTAAAGTTGAGGAGAGTTTCAACTTACAAGCCATTCATGACATTCTTTATCATGGAAGTGATATTGAAAAGGTAAAAATCTTATTAAACTTGACATACTCTGTCATTTTTGACATCGTCAAGCGTCAAAAAAGAGTTATTGCATAAGTTATCCAGTTTTTAAATCAAGTTTGTATTAATTGTCAACAGTATGATCATCTGGAATTCCCTGGAGTTGTACCACGTACATTTATTGGACCTCTTGTTGTCTCTGCACTCGCAGCCCCATTCGTCTTTTTATCAAAGTTTTTTTTCTCAAAATTTGCAGCATTGATAATTAGTAAGTGAGATAATGATTACAAAATGAAAAACATAAAGTATTGACACTGTTTTTAACAGCCATTTATTGTTTGGATTTGATGACAAATTAACGATTTGTATCATTATTTATTGGTTCTTGTTTCCAGTTCGTGTTTGTATAACTGCAACCGTCATTTTTGCATTCAAAAAATTTCGCGAAAGTATTATGAAGGAATTTGGAAAGTCCATGTCATTGTGGTTGGTGATAATTACGGCTTCCCAATTTCATCTCATGTTTTACATGAGTAGAACTTTACCAAATATATTTGCTATGCCGGCTGGTACTTATACACTTTTTGTTTTATAAATTATTAAAATGTACCTATATATTTTTTAAAAAAGGCTTCGTTCCTTTTTTAAATGTTTATAATTTTGTTATTTGTTTTCAGCTCTACTTGCAATGCATTATTGGATAAGTAGAAACCATAAGATGCTGATTTTACTTGGTGGATTTGATGCAGTCGTTTTTAGATCTGAACTAGCTATGCTATTTGGAATAATTGTGCTCTTTGAACTCTTTCACCTTCGAGTTTCATTTTTGAGGTAAATAAATATTGATATCGTCAAATAGATGTATAGGGACACGGAATTTCAATCCATGTAGAAACAAATATTAATATATATGATTTATGATTTTATTTACAGGTGTGTCATATATGCCATTCCGGTTGGTATTTTGACTGTGGGTCTCACCGTGTTGGTGGACTCATGTTTTTGGAGAAGGTTGTTGTGGCCAGAAGGGGAAGTTTTTTGGTTCAATACATTTTTGAATCAAAGCCATAAATGGGGAGTGAGTGAAGTCCAAACTAACAATAATGATGTATTTATGTAAGCATTATGAATTGTGAGAATGTCAAAAAAATTGTAGTAAACATTAACTATGATTTTCATTTTATTATTTCAGACACAACCATTCCTGTGGTATTTTTATTCAGCACTTCCCCGAGCAATGGCTACATCCTTTCTTCTTGTTCCATATGGAATTTGGATAAATCGACGAGTCCGAAATATTTTTGTACCTTGTTTCCTCTTTGTATTTTTCTTTAGTTTTCTACCACACAAAGAACTACGTTTTATTTTCTATGTACTCCCTGTTTTTAATGTTGCTGCGGCTTCAACTTGCGATCGCTTATGGAAAAATCGTGGAAAGAATTTTATACACGCTCTTATTTCTGTCGCTGTCATTTTTCACATAGTAGTCAATGGAGTGATTTCTACTGGAATGTTGATAGTTTCCAGTAAAAATTATCCAGGAGGAAATGCTCTTCTAAAACTACAAGACATAGAGCCAGCAACTTCAAACGTTAATCTTCACATTGATGTGTATGCTGCTCAAACGGGGATTTCAAGATTCTTGGAAATTTCTCCACATTGGCAGTAAGGACACAAAAACAAATAATGATCCCAAAAATCTAAATACATATTTACTAAATATTTACACTTTTACGTGCATTCTCAACAAGAATTTATGACTATATTAAAATATTAATTATTTATTTGGAATTCATCCCACAGGTTCAATAAGTCTGAAATTTTGAAACCAGATTCGAAGGAAATGATGGGATTTACTCATCTTATAATAGGAGCCGGAAACCTTGAGCTTCAATATTTATATTTTAAATCTCATGAAGTCATACTGTCTATTGAAGGATTTACTGGGGTCGACTTCAATATATACCGAATCCATCCTATTAAAATTAAAAGTGAACCCCAAGTTCTTGTTTTGAGAAGATTATCATCAAAGTCATAGCTGTAATTTGTTTTCTTTTGATGCTGATGAATGAAAAGAATATATTATTATGATGATACGTGCGAGTCTGACTTTTAGACTGGTGCTTGGTTGACTCGTCGACTAATTAACTTTAAATGAAATAATCAAATGTCCGTACGAATAAATATAGAGGATAATCTTTTTGTGTAAAACAATTCTATTTTCATATATTTTCTTATAATTACTAGTCGCTTTATTCTCTCAAATAACTATTAATTAGATTTTACAATAAAGGAAATTGTGCGGTTAATTCCATTGGTTTTTGTAGAATCATCCGATGAGTTTAGTTCAGGGGCGATGGACATAATAGATAACGGGACAAAGTTTTGACTTAACTATACGATAAGGAAATTTCTCGCGCATATTATGTACATTACGGAGAATTCATCATGTTCTAAATATTCTTACTATTTAATCTTTTTTAACTATAGAAAATCTTACTCGGAGAATACTCCGAAGAGAAAAATTATGTGTTGTGTAATGAAAATGTGTACGTGGAGAAAAAACTAAATGTGCTTACTTAAATACGACGTAGTATTTATTTGAAATAAATAATAAACTTTTCTGAAGGAGAAAAAGAAAAGGTGTATAATTTTTTACCTATATTAGGTATTTTAAATAATATCGCGATTCAGTGACTGGTCACTGTGGGACATATCCGACCGATTGTCTTTGTCACCCTTAGCCGTGTTGATGATGAGTTCAGGAATGGGAGTTTTTGGATCTTTGACGATGATATCTTCAACCACTTGCTCCTCTAAAATGGGATCTTGAATCATTATGTAATTAACAATTGTAAATAACCAAATTATATTTACTAAACATGTCAGTGCAACCAATTCAAGTCATAACTTATAGCATGTGAGCTGGAAAATGTACAATCAACATAAACAAAGAAGGATCGAATATGCCGAAAAAATAAACTCAAATGTATTGACAAGCTGCTAGTGACAACGAATCACAAAAAAGTATAGAAGCTTGCGAAGATGTATTTTTTCCTTCATCTAGAAAGAAGAAAACTTAGAAAATGTATCTGAGATTTTTAAGAAGCATTTGCCGAATTACTGCTTAAAATGAACAGTGGCCTCGAATCTACTTGAGCTGTGATCTGTTTACATTATGCATTAGGATAAATTCAAAGCAGTCAGAAAGACTGCTTGTGTTCATTGCGTTTATTACTGTCCAATTTTGCTCTTTTACTATTTAATCTTCAGTCTTTTTTTTGTAAGAAGTATAAAATCAAGATAATGATTGAGGAATGATTGAATTGAATAAATCAAGTGCAAAAATTACTAAGCATTTCTAATGCCATCCAATGGTTTAAAAACATTTCAGCTGCCACCTTTACGAGGAAGGATGATATTTTCCAGTTTTTGTTTGAAGGTAAAATTTTCCTCTTTCAGAGCAGCAAACTGAACTGCATGTTTAGATTTAATTGCCTCATAACGAATAATGTTTTTCTTGTCGATCCCCGAGTAGATTCTCTGTAGTTTGCCCAAACATGACTTTTTCTTTTCAATCCTTTCATACGTTCTTTCAATTCTAGCTTCCATATCCGCTTTGGTTGTCTCTGCTAGTAAAGCTTTACGGATGGCACAGGCAGTTGAGCTTGTAAATAGTTTTTCATATTCTTTAATAGTCATATTCATTTCATTTCGTATACGAACAAGTAAAACTCCCCTTTCTAGACATGTTATTGTCACTTGACGAATCAGTTCATCTACAACAAACAAAACAGAATATATCGTACATGTCTAAATGCATTAACAAACAATTCCACTATGAATGTGAATACATTCCCTTACCAAATAATTGGGAATAAAGTTCCTGACGTATAGGACAAAGTCCCGTTTCCCTAGCTCTCCTCTGTTTCAAGTAAGTGTCTAAACGATCTTGAAGATTTCTCAGATCTTGACGTGTGGCCGGCATATTGGAAACCATTCTAAAAAAAACAAACAAATTCAAACATTCTGGATGTGCAATTTCTGTTAAAGGAAATGCTGCAGAATACCTATAGGGTAAATCATTAAATTTAAAACTGATACCTTCGCCACACTCTTTTATTCTCTGTCCATTGTACGGGTGGTAAAATGGAATTGAGGATATTTTGCATCTCTTCTTTTGTAATGGTTCCGTCTGGATTCCGGACTGTACAAATGATAGTTGGCATGGACATTGCTTTTCGTACTGTATTTGCATCTTCTTCAATATCCACATCCATTGGAGTCTTTTCAGCATCACCTTTGACTTTTTCCGGATCCTCAGGCAATTCTGTTGTGCCTGATGGGTTTGGTGGTCGGTACATGGAATCAATGGGTTGCTCAGCCGGAATTTCAAATGCAGTTCCATACTATTTACAAACATTATATTCAGGACATATATAATCACCGTCAACCGTCAGAACTCTACCAATGCATATACATAGAGATAAATATAAAAAAACAGTACCTTCACCAAAGATTCAAACCTTGGTTCATTATAATCTCGCTTTACGGACGCCCGAGAAATCATTTTGTCAGCAGTTAGTTAACAATTTTGTTCAATCTTAAATACTTTCTTTTGGAGTTAAAATGAAGACTTGTTAACAACTTCCTTCGTGTGATTCAGATACGACTAAAAACATGAGTAAAGAAAAACTAACCGGAGATTTTGATTGCATACAAAGAATTAGCGATCAGATATTTTTCCCTTCATAAGAAAAACCTGTCAAGGCCATGTATGTACGTATACATACAACTTTAAATACACACAGGGCTATTTACAATAATTATTTTAAGGTAATTTATGTCTCTGTACATTTCCTTGCCCTTGGCAAAAGTTATTTCCTGTTTTTGTTTTGTTTCAGATTTAGCTCTTATCTTCATTTAATAATTATACTTTTTGGCTTCCATAATACAGTAAATACATGATATTTTTGATCTTCGTTGCCATTCCTAACCATGGTAACAGTATTTCAGATTTGTGATGATGATTTTGAGTGCACTAAACTCGACTTTTGTATAAGAGAAGTAAGAATGAAACAAAAACGAATTAAAAGGAAACACGGACAAAGTCAAACCGCACTGCCCAGAATTCTAGATTGTGCACAAAGGAAAGTATCTAGTATAGTATCACCATCATCTAGAAAGTTTTATTTTCAAACACAAAAGCCCTTGTCATCACACTGTACAGTTTCTCCCTTTTACTTTTGTCTCGCCAACTTCCCGATTCTCAATACACTTACACACTAGGCATGCGCGTTTACTCATATTTGCTTCCCAAACTCGTACCGAGTTACCAATTTTCTACACCGATCCCGTACCGTCCCGGGCCGGATGATGATTTCAATTTTCGTCCTGTACCGGATTACAATATGCAATATTTAGCCCAGTTTGTATGGATTTTTGATTTTTTAAGCCTTTTTTTTTTATCATAAGGCGTTTTTTTTATCTGTTGTTCCACACAAAAATATGATTCATCCTAAAAAAGAAATGTTTTCTAGGAAAAGATTTGAAAGTGGAGTTAAAAGTCCAGCTCAAAAAGACCCTTTTCTTAATCCGGGATGTGATTAAATTTTTTGTCTGGTACCGAATTAAGTAGTCGCTGGGGACGTCCCATCCCGAACTCGGTACGGGATCATCCCTCCCGAAAGCGCACGCCTATTATAAACACACACACATGCACCTAAAGACATAGACATAAAAAAGGAAGGTGAATGTGAATGTGTGTAATGATGATCATGGCGCGATAGCTGAAATCAACTTCTGTCTAATTTTGGTCATGGTAATGATGTCCTTTCATTTTCCTGATTCCAACATATAGAGAACATATAGAGAACACGACTGACAAGGACTCTACAAGCTTGAAACTACCTGAACCATCCGAGTCCACAACCAACCATGAAACCAATAGAACTTTTACTTGACAATTTATCTCTGTTCTATTAAGGTTTTTGGTACATTATGACTCCATCGTACACCGATATAACTATCATGTGGTTTGTTTTGTTTATCCTTTGGACTTGTTGTGCTGTTCCTTTTTTTTTGATAGAGCGAGAGAGAGAGAGAGACTTGGCGTATCCAGTATACTGCTGTATTCCCATTATTTTCTGTCATTAGTGTACTAGAAGTTTCCGTACGAGTACTTTAGATTTCAAACTACACACATTTCCCAATGAACCGATGACGATGACGAGTTTTGTTATCCATAAAACACAGAGAGGACAAAAGAAGACAAGTTTTTCCTGTTCCTGACGACGCTGTTCCTAAAGTCTCCAAGAGACTTGTATAAAATATAAAACAAACACACTTTAATTTAAATAAATGGACCATCCAGTTAAATTTTCGTTTTCGTCCTCTGGACAAACCTGAGCGACCTGTTTTCTACCTGTACATAGAGAATGTATGTATTTGTGAACAATCACAACAACAAACTAGGTAAATGTTTGTACTTCTACCAAATATGGTACCAAATTGCACTTAGCAGTAGGCCTTGTACACTAAGAAATCAAACCATTTTCGACTACTATTCAAAATTTATTGAGACAATAACAAAAATAAGTATCAAAATGATATTTTCTCGTTTTGCACGTCATCTTACTCAAAATTTGAATGGAAACGTTGGAAACGTTGGAGCAAAAATTCATCAGTTGCGATCATTTTCTAACTCGTCAGTTGTTCCGATTCAGAAAAAAAATTGAGCCTCTCTCAAATTCTTGAGTATTTCAGTAGATGGAAGTGGATTGTGGTTTTACTTTGTATTTGAGGAAACTAAATTAACCTGTGATCGATTAGACTTGAAATAAAAAGTACTAGATACAGCTGAATGAGTAAAATGTCCATGTTCATGCTGTTGACATGCTCCATTCTCCACGACTTTTGAGTTTTCCAAAAAGTTTCCCCCCTTGTCTGAAAAAAAATCGTCATATTCCGGTTAAAGTAAGAATATATGTGTGTGTGTGCGCAAAGTAAATGTAAAGGTAGAAAAAATATGTGGTATAGTCAACTGTGGACTGTACAGGAACATAAGAGTTAATAGTTATAGTATAATTGATAGCTGTATTATAGAATTAGAGGGAAAATAGGTGGGCGACGGGAGAGTTAATAGTAATAATAGGGTTTCATTCGGTCACCTACGAGGCGGATGACAGATGGAAATAGAAGGTGTGCTTCATACTTCCTTAAAAACAGTAATTCACCGAGCGAGCTAGGAGCAGTATAATAACTATCTACCTGTGTATAAAAGTGTACGCTTTTACTTAGCTTTTTCCACAATGTGGTATATGTACGTATTTGAGCAACGTACAAATGGACAGGCTTTCAATGCATGTATGTGAATGTGTCTGAGTACACACACACACATGAAACATTTGGGGGAATAATAATTTGGTGTGAGCCTGATGGTTAATGACGGTGGTTACCGGTTACTGGTTCTTTCCTGCTCTTTCCTTTAGTTTTTGTACACTAATTGTAATTCGATTAAAAAATGAGAAGAAGAGTATACATGACGTGTAGTACGTACCATACAAATATATTGTAGTGGATATAGTGTGAAAATGTACCGTGTTGACGAGGATGAGAGAGAAAGAGAACGAGAAAGTCAGAGATAGTTGGTGAGTGCGATTATTGTAGGTATAAGGAAATGAGGATGATTTGATGATGAGTTGGTGTGAAAAATGGAACAAGGGATTTCTGGCGTTTGGAGCTGATGGTCTCCATTGTTTAGCCGTCATCTTGTCCGTGTATGACTCGGCAGGATGTCGGCATGAACCAGCGTTATCTTTGACAGAAGATGTCTTTGTGAAATTGACACGGTTGCCCTGCCTCACTACCTACTCCACATCCACATCCACATATAAATTTATTTATATACCCTACAAGCTCAAGTCCTCGCACTTTTATTCCATTCCCTTCATCAAAGAGAGTCAGAGTCAAACGAAGAAGTTTTAAAATATTCTTATGATGCTCACATAGTTATCTCTACGTACCTATTTACGATATACCGTATAAACTAGAATAGACTCCCAGGGAGTTTATCCGAAAATATTATAGTGTCCCAGGGAGTCTATTACAGAATGGGACTCTATTAGAGGGTTCTTAAAATCGATGATTTCTAATGTAATTTAAATC
>JAIUND010002166.1:0-25121 GCA_034699125.1 Gisinianus flammeolus | reverse complement strand
AGTGCCCTTTTTGAGATCAAAGTCCTTTTGTGCAAGTTTGACTACTGAAAAAAGGGCACTTGACTGGGTACCAGTAAAAAAGGCTGCGTACCAGTGAAAAGGGCTGCGTACCATTCACTGGTACACAGTTAACATGTTAAAATATCCTATGCAACAACGATCTATGAACGACAAGTTCAAAATTTACACCAAAATTTCACAAACGGCGTCAAACTCCACCAATGAACCTATAGTTTTGATAACGCAATTAAACTATAGTTTACTATAGTGAACGAGTAATAAAATGTATACGTTCATTTTTAATTGAGGTTGACAAGACATTTCGTCTCTGCAGTTTGGCTTGGAAAATAATTTTGGTTCTTTTTTCTAATGAACGTAACAAATCTTACAATTTGAAACTCTTCCGCGACGGAACGGCCAAGTGGAAATCTGAAGATGTAGTAGCACCAGGAAACCAGAAAAAGTTCAATCGGCGTTGAAATAACACATAAAATATGTACTTACTGATTTTTGAACACGCTTAATTTTACACATAAAATTGGGAAATGTTTTAGGAATCAAACCAAAAAAAGTGTCCAGGATTTCGATTTCCTTACATTTTCCTTGTGTTTAGTTTAAGAGTTCATTAGAGATGTTGAGCTCATTCGAATTCTAATTCAAATTTGAACTCTACACATTATCAGTTGAACCCATTAAATCTCATTGAAACGTTATGAAAATATAAAATGATTTAAGACAGATTTTACAGGGTGTTTAAAATTTAATGGCAATGAATTTTTTTTGTCCTCCATCGTCATTTGCATTTGCTGTGTTTTCTGCCTTGTTCGTAACCGCAAGGCCTAAGATTTCAAGTTCACTTTGGGATCAGATACCAACGGAAAATGAGTGGAGAGATGAAGAAGAAGGGAAACGCTGTGACACAGTCGCAATTGCAGTAAAGTTATCGAATGTCGGTTCCATTAAAAGATGGAGCGACGCCAGAAACAGAAAATTAGTCGAGTTACTCACAATCAGACTCAGAGTTAAATGGGAATCGCGGATTCCTGTTATGAATGAAAGCAACCATCACAGCCAGGTTTAGATTTCACATTGACAAGAAAAATCACATGCTCATGCTTAATGGACTCCCTTTTCTTCATCTTCTTCGTCTTCCTTTCTCAATCTCCGCGACTCACCACACAATATAAATAAATACAAAGTAGCGTAATGTAAATGCAATAAAGCCAGAAATCTTCTCTTTAACTCTCTGAATCCTCAAATCTTCAATCCTCATCTTCATTTTCATCTTCATATTTAATGTCATTCCGAAAAAATCTCATTGCTCTATTAAAGTTAAATGTCATGGTCCTCATCAATGTCAAACTTGAAATGCAAATGTAATACAGAGAGAGATAATATTTGCATTATTTGCACTCGAAATCCTCTTTAAATAACACAATTTCCAAAGTAAATACGGTTTAAAGTCAACTCACAGCCGAATCCGAATATTTGAAACAAAATGTGAGAGTGAAAAAGAATCTGGAGCCAACTTTGTGATTGTGAGCAATTAAGTTTTTATTTTATTTATTCTCATCGAAAAAAATTCGTAGTCGAGTCAACTTAAGAAATTCTAACGAAAATAATATCAACTGTGTCGGATTTCAACGCCGTTCGACATTTCTAGCCACAGAAAATCGCTCTACGTAGAATCAGGTAAATAGATAGAATGTACGTATGGATGGTCAAAAACTGTTTTTCTTTGTACAACGAACGTTCATAAGTTGATAATCTCGCCATTTCCCTAACTTTGGATGAAAACGAACGCTTTATTTAATTACATAAACAAAGTAAAAAAAATCCTCAATTCGAACTAAATCAAAAATTAATTTCCCAACAGAATCCTCGGAAAAGGATATGAATCTTGAATCTTGAATCTCTCTTGATTTCCACTGCATCATCCGAATTATCCGAAAATATTTCTCAGAAATAAACTGACAGCAGCGTTTATACCAACAAAAAAAAAGAGTTGAATTCTAAGATTTCCGAACATTATTATATAGAATTCCAAGAAAAAGTACAGTTTTCAGTGTCTTTTCTCTTTCCCCCGTTTTTTCCGTCTCCGTCTATTTTTTCGGGAGAAAAGCAACTCAATTTATACCTACGGAAAATCCTTTTTCCGCCGGTCCATTTCACCCTTGTCTTCATCTTTCCTTTCTCTCTCTTTCTCTGTACATCTACAAAATTCATGAAAATTTCAGAGCCATTTACATTCACAAGAAGAAAAAATGTGAAAAATATTATTGAATGAAATGAAAGTGAAATGAATCTGTATGCCTTGGTCTTTGGTCTTTGTCCGGAATTTTGCTTTCCCTCGCATCATTTTTCCGTACATGTGTGTGTGTATGTGTTTCAATTTCAATATATAGTTTTCATAGAGGACGAAGAAGAGCCGGTTTGCAATTGCAGTTCCACAGTTCCAGTAGCCGCTTTTCTCCCCATTCATACGATGACTTACTCGTACTTGTTACCTATGTGAATGAGAATGTGAAAAACTAGTGAGTGTGGGTTGAGTTTTGAGTTGAAGTTGGTTGGGAAGAATTAACGGACCGGAAAGGATTTATTTGTTTTCATTCTAGGAATTCTTTCCAACATAAAAAAAAAAAAAAAAATCTCGTTCTGTCTGTCTGTCTGTCTTTCTCTCCTCCCACATCGTTATCGTCCTTATCTATCTTGCATCTAGTGTATTTTCGTATTGTACCTACATCCCCATTTTTCTAATACAGATATGTAGGTAATCGTTATTGCAATCGCTATATTTGATATTGCAATTGGGATGAGGACGACGAGAATGAAAAATATAGGATTTTTTTCTTGTATTCGTATGCATATTTTTTGTGGGAGCACTTGAGCAGCATTTTTTTTTTTTTTTGGCAATATTGCAATGTGTAATCTGTCGGAGTGTGAGGGGGAAAAAGAGGGGGAAATGGAGAATCAACAGACAGGCAGATATTTAGCATGTGGAATTTTGAACAAACATGTTGTTTCTCTTTTGGAATCCATACATATCATCCGCTTACACTGACATATCATTTATTTTCATTTGCATTTCTCCCGACACTAATGAGAGAGACACTCTCATTTATGAAGTAGTGATTCTTCATTCAACATTTAACGAGCAGATTTGAACGAGATGGTAAATAATTTTTGAAATCATATGTATAATTAAGTACATATAGGAATTAGGGACTTGAGGATGCTCATTATGATTTATGGTTTGCTAAATAGTGGAATTATTCTTCTCTAGTTCGTACTCGTACAATCTTCCATGAATTATTATTATTTTAATCGCAGGGAAAATATAAAATTATACAGAAAAAATTAATTGTTGCACTTGGACGCCGAGTAAAGTAAAAGTACTGCTCCTTTGCAGCTTCTGCAATAGCAGAGTTTGTGCAAAAAAAAAATTGGGACAAATTCATTGATTGTACCCGCAAGAAACATTGTAGGTAATTTTATCAATTTATTATTTCCAGAAGAAATAAGAAATTTTCGGCTTGAATCAGTCCAAGAAATGTGCGAACAATGAATTTTTTGACACCTCCTCAGAAATTCCAGCCATCTGAAGACAGAATCTAAACCTTTTTTGCTGTATGCTTTCCATTCTCGTTGTTGCTTTTACTTGTACTTACTTTTGTGGTTTGCGGCATTTTCTTACCATGCCAAATTCTCTATGAATTAAAAATGACTTGAGACAAAAAATCTAATGTACAGTTTTTTTTTACGAATTTTTTTATGACAAGAACAGGGATTTTCCACTGGAGTTAGAATAAAAGTGAAGCAAATAAAATTACATGGAAATGGAAATCAACCACCAACTCGTGACTTTATATTGGAGTTTTTAAAGGTTTTCTACACACACACACCAGACGCACAGAGGCTTACGCATGCAAAAAACAAAAAAACATCCCCTTGCTTTCTTCGGTTAAATAACCTTCCGTAAATAATCCCCATGGAAATGAATGAAGACACGAGACAGTAGAAAGTACTTAGAAAAAACAGAGATCTTTGAATAATTTCTTTCTGGAACTGGAAACTCTAGCTTTACGTTTTTAGTGTGTATTTCTTGTAGGAAATTTGTGATATTCAATTAAGCTCGTCGTAACATGGGAGTTGCTTCCCCTTTTAAACCGAGTTTTCCTTCAACGCTTAAAAATTTGACCAACGACACAAATTCTCTCGTTAGTAATTTCACTTTCACTTTATAGATATACCAAAAGTTGCGTTTTATTTATTGCACAACGGCCACCACAACAGAGAACAGAGTCCAAGCCAAGAGCGCGATTTTTTTTGTGTGGGTGGAGAGACGACGAGAAATGCGGAACACTCATATATGACCGAGTGCCGAGTGTTGCGTGAAAGTATAAATTTGGACGTCTCATCGTCGTGTGTTTTTGTGTGAGCGTGTGTGTGTGTGTCTGTGCATTTTCACACCTGCTCCACTTCCACTTCCACTTTGCCTGTTCCGTAAAGAAAAAGCAAAAAGCTCTATGAAAAAAGACGGTTGAAAGCCGAAGCCGATAGTCAACATTTCACAACGTATATAATAAGTAGAAAAAATATGACATCCAACTCGGAGTTATTTCTGTCAGATCACAAAATGAATTTATTACGATTGAAGATTGAAATAGAACCACTCAAGAAACAAAATGATTCTCTCTCTTTCAACTCTTTCTTGTCTTTTGTCTTTTGTAGTACGAGTACGTTTAAGCGCATTAGGAATTTACAATTCAAAATTCTGTCAAAAACCTCTAGTGTTTTTCCGTTCGTCGGTATTTGTGTGAATAAAAAAAAATTGTGGGTTCGAAATTCGAATTGGAGTAACAAAACTTTCCTTTCCTTTGTCAGTCGTCTTCCGTTCATTTTGTGGGATTTCGTTTGTGTAAAAGTATATGAATATGACAAAACATTCCAATGGAATTGCGTTTCATTTCAGTCCAATTGTCAGTCATTTGGATTTCGATTGTAGTTTGGATAAAAGTGTGATGTGGATATCGTATGAATTTTGAATTTTGAATTTGAATTTGATATGGATATGAGCATGGAAATCCGAATATTCTATATGAAAACCCTGAGTAGTTGAGGAGAAATACGTCCTGTGGCTTATTTTCTCATGCGGGATTTCCCCTGCAATATATTGACAAGTACCGGCGATTTCCTCCCAAAATATGATGGCACTAGACATTTTTTTGGTGTGTGACCCACAAGATTTTATTTCATTCTTGTTATGATTATTGTACCATATTTTTCATGAGATTCGCTCACCATTTCCCAAAATAGACTCAAATCCAAGTCAAACGTGTCAATGGACGATGGAAATCGGAAGGGAAAGAGAAAGTGAAAGCGAAAGTGAAAGCGCAAGGAGATTTTGGAGGAAAAGAAAAGGAGGAACAAAGTTCCCTATTATTTCCCCAATCTTCATCACTTACTATTACATAAATGGTAGATGGTAGAAAAAGATCGTCTTTGTATGTAAAAAAAAGAAAAAAAATGATGGGGAATCTGTTTGTAAATGGAACTATGGGAAATTCGAGTGTACATATAATGTACATATACAGATATAAAATGTCGAGTCCCGTTGCGATTTCCAGAATCAGAATCGGATTCGGATTCGGATTCTGATTTTGGGTTTAGAATTTGGCATGGAGTTGAAGTTGGAGTTGGAAGTTGGGAATTGGAAATGGGAAGCAGAGTCCACACACACGGACAATGAAATGAGCTCACATTGCATTATTCTCATTCCCATTGTCATACAAAATAGGAAATACACACACACACACACACACACACACACACACATGACATTCCTTGAGCCATGAGAATTCGAATTCGAATTCGAGATATGAATGGAAATGTTCATACTTTTATACACAGTGTATATATACACTGTATAAATGTACACTGTATAAATGTGGTCGACAATTGAGTCGAGAAAGGGCTTTTCTCCCTTTTGTATTCTGATTATAATGCGATTTTCTCTATACATATTCTCTGGTCAACCTCCGTCTTTTTCTTTTCAATTCAAACATGAATCTCAATTTTTTTTTTATTTCCCATCATTTCCACCATTTTTTACTGTCGGATCAGGAGAGAAGGAGAAAAGGATCAGGAGAGGAATAAAAAATCCTTGCATGTACATACAAACACGCATTAAATTAAAGGCTCAAAGTCGCTCTTTATTCAAATTCAATGTGGATTTCAATTTTCAATGAGAGTTGTGGAATTAACATGTATATATTTTTTTTCGAGTCTTTTCGACACTCACTAAACAACTAAACACACAGGCAATTAAAATTTGAAACAAAACTCAATCCCTTCGCAGGTTTTCCTCAGGACAATTTAGTTGGACATTTAAAAATAAATTGGATTTTTGCATAGTTTCGACGCCGTTCAAGTATTTTTTTCACAGTGGAGCAAATCCATAGAATCACAGAATCGGTTTCGACAACTCATTTGTTGTTTCGTTTTACATCCTGAATGCAAGTTTGCGACAAATTAAAGACATGTGAAGGGAACTGTCAAGCGGAAATGGAGACGAAAAGAAAGAGGGAAAGAAGAAATTTCCATAGTGAAATCTTTTCCACAGATTTGAGTTTTGAATTACCAATTACCCTGATGAGGATGATTTGAGTGTACTGAATTAAAACGGAATACATGCGGAGAGCACAGGTATGTAATTAAATGTGGGGAAGTTCTCTGTGTGCTTTCTCCATGTGTGTATCCTTATACATATCATAATCATGATGATGCTCTCCTCGAGACTTATTTAATTTCCGCCCACATATTCTCACAAGTCTAAATCTGTCTCCAACTACAAACTATATACCTAAACTATAAACGGAGGATCTCTCTGTGAATTCGCATGGAATGGAATGGAATCCGGAATCTGATTGTAATCTCCACCCCAAATCCCACGCCCTTTAATCACTATATGTATACGTATTGTTAGAGACAGATACAGTAAAGACTAAACTGCTCTATCTCTACCTTCCAACTTACGATTAGAAGAATCCATTTCCGATTTATTGTGATGCTGCAATTTACATTAAGTGAATTGTCTTTTAATCTGTCGATGCGGATTTTAGGTTGGTTTCCCTCTGCAAAATTCAAATTTGAAATTACTCGGTCCGTTCATATTCATTTCAGCATGTTTCTTGTTTTTATCCATTTTTAATTGCATGAGAACAATGCGAGACGATTTCAAATTTTTCTGTAGCATTTTAACGCCGTTTGCAATTTTTTGTGTTATTAATCCGTGCACCGTCTAGATATATTTTACTCTTCATGTGTTTTATATCTTTATGTCTTGTGGGATTTCATTCGAGGTTTGACGAAATGGCTGAAAATGGAAATGGCAATTAATGTTAATTGCGCGCATATAATGCAAAAATTTAAATGTGAAACGGGGAAAGTTGGATGATGTTGATGATTTTGATTCTATGAAGGAAACAAAATCCACTCGGGTGGATGTACTTCCATATACAAGATATAATGGAAGTGGATCAAGATGAGCACCGGTGAAATTATTTTCAGTGACAAAAGGGAAAGGAAAAAAGGATTTAGAGAAGTGGTGAAGTTCGATTTAGATAAGTATATCAGTAGAGACTGTGTATATAAAATGATAGGGATGATCCAGATTTCTCGTCGTCTGAGGTGAAATTGACTCCGTCTAAATTCTAAATCCAACGCGTATAATACGACAATGAATACTCCGATTTCCCATTACACCGTGGTTTGTTGCCTATATATGTATAACTGTCTATGTGTGTATCGTCATAAAATACAACCGGATGCACTTCCTAAGCTCGGTTAATGCAGGGCTCAATGAAATCTCTAACTCTCTCTCTCTCTCTCTCTCTCTCACTATTTCAATGTACGATATGTATGAACGAGAAATTACGGATTCCATCGGCACAGATTTCTACAGCCTTGCAAAATTCCAAGCCAAACTAGAGTTTGAACTCGAATTCGAACTCGAACTCGAACTCGAATTCAAATTCGAATTTGAATTTGCCAATTTGGAATCATCTTGAAAATCTCCATCTCAATTCTGAATTCTAAATTCTAAATTCTCTGTATGTACATTCTCAATTCTCAATAGTCTGACAATAAACTCGGTCAATTTCTGCAATTCTGAGATTCTGAGAGAGACCAACTTATCGTTATTACGATTAGAGTAATACCTACTACTTTTGCATTATATTTTATTGTATTATATCTCTCCTCTTCCCCACCCCCCTGGCATTTCTATTACCTTTTCATTGAGATGGAGATGGAGATGGAGATGAAGATGAAGATGAAGATGCCGTATAGACATTAGACATTTATACATTATTTTGTATCGAGATCGAGTATATACGTATCTCGACGTTCAAGTCCAAACTGTAGGTACTTACATAGAATCATAGGGAAATGGGGAAACTATATAGAAACTGAGATCCTGTCTCATTTGTCTCAGCTCTTTATCCACGTCCTTTGTCTTCTCTCTCTCTCTCCATTTCTATCTGTATATATATATATATTCTTCCTGACTTTGATTACACACGTATTGCCAATGCCAATGCCAATGCCAATACCAAATATGGAACACTCAAACATTCATTCAAAGTCCTCAATAAACATCACACCAGTCACCTTTTATTTGCTGACTACAACTTGAACTAAACTCAATTCCAATCGCTTCTCCTTTTCCCTTTTCCATTCCCATCGTTTCTTATCATTATTGCTTCTATTTTTTTAAACAATGTCGCATTCTCCATGCCGTTTCCTATCTGTATTTAATTACATTTAATTTTCAATTAATCAAGCACAGTCATTACAAGACTTTAACTTTGGAAGCCATGCGTTTAGTTCTAAATTTTTGATTTCAAACGGCGTCGAACTATCCCAAAATTTGCGAGGGAGTCGTCTAAAACTATTAATCATTAATTATTAATTGGGATTTCTCCATCTCTCTGATATTTACGATGAAAATTGAAGAAATTAAATATTAAGATTGACGACACACACAAATGAATACCATAAGTTAAAATCCCTACACATTCCGCGAAGAAGGAGAAAAAGACAAAAAAATTGCAAAAATTAGTAGTTTTTTTCTTCTGCTTTTTCTCTTTCTCTTTCCCTTTCTTTGTCCATGAAGCCATATATAGATATTCGTACACTGAACGATCAAAGGAAGAGGCCAATCCATCACCCCTCTTGGAAAAAAATTCCTTAGCTCTCAAAGCCTTACGCTTGCCTACATTTTTTATGTGTATGTATACAACATCTAACAAATAGTACAGCCTACACAACACAGCCCAATTTACTCTTACTTTTAGATATGGGAGCATCAGCGTAATGATAATGATGATCAAAATGAGTGCGAGAGATGAACCGAATTTACGAATTTCCGTCTGTTCTCTCTCTCTCTATTGCACGCTTTGACATTTGCTTTTGCTTACAGTTCCATTAAGATCTCAGCCCCAAATGTGTGTTCTGTGTTATTGCCGCATGCACACATGCTTGAGACGGTGACGTTGGAGGGTAAAATAAGAAGGAGAAGGGAAAAGTTGGGGAAGGGAAAAAGAGAACGAGTCCGACGTGAAGTTCAGATTCAGCAGGATTCAGCACCATTCAGTAGGTATTGAGTGTTTGAAACTGAAGCAAAAGCTGTGAGTCTGTGAGTGTAAAAAGAGTAAGAGTTGGAGGAGCAGGCTGGAACGTCCTCCACATTACATCAGATATATTTCCAGTGCATTTCACCAACTGGGGCATTTCATCAGGCGCTCTCAGTCCGTAAGCACACACACAGTTACACACTTACACACAGACACACGAACCACGAGCAAGGCATCACCAGTTCAACTATACAAATATATATCCTATACACATTGAGAGACTTGTAGTCGTAATCGTAACTCGTACAGCACTTGTTGTTCTTGCTCTTGTTCTTTTTAGAAAAATAGAAAACTCGACGGCTGTGCGTGTGAATTTAATACATGAAGTGAAAAGTCCTTTACTTAATTCCAATATGTTGTTGTGCTCAGGACCTTTACTTTTCCCCTCTTTTTCTGTATAGAGAAGGAGAAAAAAGTGTGATTGAGAGTCGCGTTTTCTTCACGTCTTTGTTCTCCCATTAAAATCCAAAAGAAAGGAAGACAAAAATATAAGCTCCTGTGACACACACTCAAGTCTGAAGCAGCAGAAGAAATAGAAACAGAAACACAAAAACAGAATCAACACGGCTGGAACTGGAACTGGAACGAGTCCAAGTCGCGTTCTTATTCGAATTCTGATTCTGGATTCTCTAGCTTCCAATTTGTATCAGTATTTGGATCTGAATGATCCTTCAATTGCGAATTGCGAATTTGGGATAGCCATCGACATTGCAACTAAGAAAAGTTTGCAAAAAAAAAACTTGAACTTTTTTTTTGTTAGTGATCAAAGACAAAACAAAAGTCTAACGCTAACGATAAGGAATAAGAAGAAGAAAAGGAAAACAGAAGACGAAGACAAAGAGGGAAACGGGAAAAAGTTAAATAAATAAATATACAGAATATTTGAATTTCTTCTTCGGACTCGCAGTCAACTTGTAACTTTGAACTCGATCACACTCCCACACTGAATTTCCCCTAAAACCAAGCTAAAAACCAAACCAAACGAAACAAATGAAGTCACAATAAAAGAAACTACAAAAAGGAAGAATTCTCAATGTTTCTTAGAAATTTGGTATTCCCAAAACGGATGGAGACGAGGAGAAAGTAATCTACACTAATCCAGCCCCAAAACAACAACAACAAAAAGTTTACTTGGAAAAATGGGGTTGAGAAAGTGAGAAAGATCCAGATCTTAAATTGCCCATCCGACCCGACGACAATATAGATCTGTCTTTTTTTTAAAACCAAAAGCTCTCCAGCAGAAAAACACGGCCTTGGATTTGAATGGACATCAATCGTTGAAAATTAAGTGCATAAATTCCACATTGAAATTGACATTGAAATTGAAAAACTCTAAAATTGAAATAGAATATTTCTGGTGTACTTGCACGCCGTTTGAAATTTTTCTTCCTAGTTCACAAGAGTGAATATAGTTGAACACTAAATGAATACGTATGAATTGACACACATTATTGAAATATAGAGTGCGGTTCACCTCCTTCATATTGACTGTACAATGTACAAATGAGAATATAATATAATAATAATAACAATAAAAGGAAGAGAGAGACGAGGAGAGAGCTTTATTTAGTCTTATTATACGTGGATTTCTAGTATTATTTTCTAGTGACTTTGTAGTGAATTGAATATGTTTTCTGTTTGATGAGACAGACGACACGACGGGAGAATTGTGTGGATACGAGTATTACATTGGTTATATTGGAATTGGACTTTTGTAGTGATGTGGTGTGGTCTGTGCACCTTGATGGAAATGACTGTGACAAAACCACTTGATTATATTTGCACATTTCCTCCCCAGTCAATTTCCACAGGTACTCACATACATACACTGTGAAAACTTGAGCAAAGTTTATTACTTACCGCAAACGCAACTACAGATATATATATATATATCATCTGTGTACTGACTGACTATACACAAAAAAAAACCCCAAAGTAAACCCCACATTTTTTATTGTCGACGGTTTTCCATTCGAGTTGGAGAATCGAGAGACGAGTCTTAAAGATCAAACAAGCCAAATTACTTTATGGACTTTACAACAGAGTTAATATTTTTATATGTTCATGGTGGTGATTGGATTTTTTTAAATGAAATTTTTGCAATGTGCTCTCTCTCTCTCTGTAGAGGATTTTACCATGTATTGTACATGTAAAAATTCGTCATAATTATAATTTTTAATAGTATAGAAATCCAAAGGTGCAAAAGTCCAAAATCCAGAATCTAAATCAAAATCAAAATCAAAAGACAGCAAAGAAAAGCTTTTAAATGTTCGATACAGTTTACAGTTAACTAACAAAGTACAATTGCTTTTATAATTGACAGTGGATTGTTGAGATGATAAGAACCCGCTGAATGAAGACAATTTAGTGACAGAAACAGAAAACTCATTGTCAGATTTAAGAGCATCATTCATTTTCATTTGTATGGAAATCTTCAGTGAATTATAACTTTATGGGGAGATTGTGATATTTGAACGCTTTGTATCGTAATTGAAAGGCAAATTTTCGTGACGGGTCCCGAATCACCAACAACTTGCAGTGCAATATTCCGTTTTTTAACTACAAAATGTTTGTGTGGCGTCAAACCTGAGGAAATTATTTTATCCGTAAAAAATTAAATCCCTCTTTTTAATGGTGAGTTTCAACGCCGTTCTAAACATTTCCACAGTTTTTGCTGTCACCCGACTTGTAGTTTTGTTGGTCAGCTATTCGTTTTACAAAGGACAAGAATAGAAAAACTTGTGGTCCTGTGAATTTGATAGCACATTTTTGAACGGTGAAATGTGCAATCCGGGTTTTTTGTAGTCTGCAGTATCAATTCCCCCCTCAGTTTCCGTTTTCCAACTGTAAATTTGTGCGAAAAACCTCCATTTGAAAAACTAAACTGAAAAATACATAGAAAGTGAATAGCCACAAGCCCATTTCCCCATTTCCCCATTTCCCCATTTCGTAATTTCCTAACTTTTGACTCTCAATTTCATTTTCAAGTTGAGTACTCTGAAGACTTGTTTCCACTGTCGTAAATTTTGAATTTGCAATTCACAATTTGCAAGACGTTTACTCGGGCGGTGGATGAGAAACTGGGACACTGTGAAACTGTGTGTGTGTGTGTGGAAATGTGATGGAATAATGTGGATGTGGATTGTTAATTTCCTTTTCTCATCTCCAGTTAACCTCGAGAATTTTTCATTCTTTAGTCTAAATCGTCATGTCATTATGCAAGAAGAGAAGAGAAATTCCAGCTAAAAACTGTTGAGCAAAATTCATTGTACACAAAATACAACGAGCATGTTTCTAGTTGGAGTTGAAGAGCGCTGGGAGAAACTTTTTGAGAGAATCTAATGACAAATTTGGGGTAAGTTTAAGTTGGTTTTATATTTTATTATATATGCTATCGTCTTTTTTTGTCTTGTCGGGCGGATCATCATAAATTTAATTACATTTATCATGTATAAATGGCGGGGGTTGTCGTCATCTTCATCTCCATGATCGTCACCATCGTCGTTTTTGTCTGCTCTTGAGCTTAAGAATTTCAAATTTTGAATTCATGAATTCCCAAGTCTAACAAACTGGAAGCTATACAAATAACCAATTAGAAAGTAAAGAAACAAACTATAAACTAAAGGAATATGGAAACCACAGGGAAAACTCTGATGTTACTGCTCTTTAATCCTCTGGGTGATTCTTCAATAAATTTAAGATTGAAAATTCATGCAGATGCACAGGCGGGAAAACGGAAGGGAAAACTCCAACTCGTACATTATATTATGAAAGTTCCTAATAATTCAAATGAAAAACCGGAATGAAATTGTGTATAAAAATTTCCCAAATTCCTTTTCACCCTCTCTCTCTCAGTTTTTCCTTCGTTTACATTTTCCATTTTCCATTTAGTTCAAGTTTATTCAAGTCTTCAAGTTGACAGTTTCAATTTTCGGTTCTTCTCTTTCTATATCTATATAAAAAAAAAGTTTCGTAATGATGTATACATTCACTAAATTCTCAATTCACATTTGCAAGTAAAATAAGGAAAATTTCCTTGTTTGTACGTTTGTCTCTCAAATTTTTTCCAGTTTTTTTTCTCTTTTGAATTACCAGCGGGCTATAGAAAAAGGATTTTGTAACAAAATGTTCATTGCTCCTGCATTCAAATTCTCAAATGTACGACGTTGTGAAATGAAAACAAGTTGACGACTTTTTATAACTAATTTTTTTCTTTTCTTGGAAAGAAGGAATTTCAAAAGTGTTTTTACGTAAGAAAAAAACTATAATTAAATGTTTTCTCCGTAATTTCTGCAAACATTTTTGTATGTGGCCGGGAATTGTACGATACATGCATAAAAACTCGTACAAAATTCGAGTGAAAAGAATTTGAGGGATTCGAAAAGGATTTCCATTCAAAATTCACCTCATTATTAATTAATTCAGAAAAACCGGAATTTGCTTCATTTCGACGCCGATTAAAATTTTAGTTTTCCTGGAAGACATTCCAATGTACAAGTTTCAACTGATATGGAAGTGGTTTTTGAGGTAAATTCTTGAAAACACGAGGTAAATAAACTCGCAAGTCCGAAAAAATCTTTCCGCCTTCTTCTGTGCCCCCAAACAAATAAATAAATAGCCGGTGTGAATTCCAAGCGAATTACAATCGCCTCAAACACACAATGAGACTGACATGAGGGTAATTAAGTAATTAAGTAGAGTTATTTCCTTGGAATCCCCTTTTAAATTTAAATCTGAATTAGATTCCTAATTCCGTAATTTCCTAATTTGTCTAATTAGTAATTAGTAATTACACAAGGACTCCAGGACTAAAAAGATGAGAATCGAGTTGACTAGAAAATATATTGTGGAAACTTTCGTGCGTGTTTGTTTTTGTATACGCTGCAATGACGATGGGATTTGGGATTCTCCAACTCCAACAAGTAATGTGTCGAAGGAATTTTACATAAGTCATGGAAATATGAGTGGGAGCTCGGACTCAAACTCACACCATGCAATTCCCCAAATCCCTAATGTCAAGAGTCCAATTTATTCATTTTATTTGTACCATATCATATACATATTTCTCTCCTTTCTCTCCTTTCTTTGTTTCTGTTTTTGTTTCTCATTTCACCATGTATAAGTACAAAATCCCATAGTTCCCACTTCTTCTCCCCACATAGACATTGACATATAGAAACAAGTGAGGGAATGAGAGAGACACCATGAAAAGGAAATTACTCAAATTCCAAACCTGCCGGGCACAATTCTCAATTACATATTCTCAATTCACATTGCAACAATGTCCAAATACACAAATACATTCAAAACATGGTCATTTTCATGAATCACATTTGGTGATCTTGAAAAGCCTGCATACAAGATGAATTAAATTACAATTCTCTGTTTTTGTCTCTGCCGTCCTTTTATCACCATTTCCATTATCGAAAGGGTCATTATTATTAGTGGACATTTTGTTAATTAACACACACACACACACACACACAACACAACACAAAATACAGAAAAAGAGAGAATGCTCCGAAATTATTATTCACGAGAGATCGGTTGTGGGAAATTCACAGTGGGATTTGAAAGGAATCCCGCATAAATCCCTCCGTGTCTCATGTCTCAAATTTTATCAAAGAAATCAAATGGAATGGGTAAAATCAAAATCCCAATTTTTTATTTATGCTCCATTTGAACGCCGTTCAAAAACTAATCGCGATTCGGCTGCATCCCAACCTAAAGATAATGTGTGGCAAGTGTTCTCATCATCGGTTTTAATGTCTTTGAGCATTGACAAAACATGAAAAGAGTTCATATTTCCTACGTAACGGAAATCCAAACGTTCAACTCGGCCAAATTGTGTGGTGAGTTGACAAAAACAAAGAAAAGAGGATTCATGTCCAGAGGAAACAGAGCCGTGTGGAGGGAGATTGACATTTTTCTGGGAGCTTTCGTTTTAAAGTGAAAAATACAATATAAATAAAGTGAGAACATGTAAGAGTTGACCAAACATTAGAAGACGCGTCAGAAGAAAAAACACAAGGACAGCGGCAAAGGGGGAAGACGAAAGACGACAGTCATAAATTTGATAAAGAACAGCAAAAGCAAACAATTCCCCATTTTTTGATTAAGTTGACAAAAGTCTACGGATATGTTTTCAACTAGTCTTCTTCTACTTTTTTTTGTTCCCAACTCTCAACTCTCAACTCTCAACTCAACATTTAACTTCCACCCTTTGAAAATTCATCTTCTCTCTCTCTCTCTCTTTACTCTCCGTTTTTTCTTCATTTACAATTTACAACGTATATCGTTAGTCTTACTAACGTACACAGCTTACGCGAGGAGTGGAAATGTGAATGATGTGGAAAAACAAAGGAGTTCAGACAAAAGACAAAACGAGATTTTCATTTGTTTAAAAAGAGGACAAAAGAGACGGCCTTTTTTTTTGTCTTGGACGAAATGTATAGTCTATGAAAACAAAGAGAGGAGAGGTGTAAGTTGAAAGTTGAGTAAAGAACATTTCCTCAATGTTTTTTTGACATATAGCGCGCGAGTTGTGATGAGATAAGACGCGGATTTCGGATTTTGAAGGACGGAGGACGAAGACGAAAGGAAAGGAATAATGGAATAATGGAACCAACCACGAGGGAAATAAAACACAAAATCCTGTACTTCATATGTAAAAGGACAACAAAAAAAAAAAAAAAAATCGGGGAAACCTTTAAACTTTCGGTTTTTTTAGCATTGACATTCACAATTCAGAATTCACATTGTAAAGTGCTGTGTGTGTGTGTGTTGATGCTGAATGCCAATATAATATGGTGATGGTAAAGGAATTGCCAGAGTTCTTTTTTTTTATTGACGTGAGTTTTTGTGGTGGTGGTGCGATGCGATGTGTGAGTTGTGTGGACTGAGCAAAAAAAATGTTTGCCATATGTTAAAAAAGAGCAATAAAAATAAAATAAAAAAGAAAGATGGGAAGAGAGAGGATTTTTTTTACTTTTACATTCATTCATTCATTAGGGATGACGCTGATGGGGACTGTGACACTTCTGACAGCTTGTCTTGTCATCATCCACGGCATCCGAGCACCAACTTGAGACTTGCCAAAGTTTTTTTTTATTTCTCTCTCTCTCTCTCTCTCTCTCTCTCTCTCTCTCTCTCTCTCTCTGTCTCTCTCTTTTTCTGCTGCGAGCCCACAGAAACAGAAAAAAAATCTACTTGGGTAAATTAAAAGAGCTAAATGAATATTTATTGCCCACACCGTCAAGTCTCAACTTTGTTGAACCAACACGAGGAATTCCCCATTAAAAACATTAGCCCGTGTGTGGACTTTTGTACTTTTGTCATTTTAAGATAAGTTCACAGGGGAAAATAGACAACATGTTACACACACACACACGCACACACAATGCTTAGAAGTTGAAAATCTTGAAGGAGAAATACTGACATGGAGATCCGGTAAATTGTATGTTAATTGTATTAAACGGCGTTGAACTACTACAATTAAAAAATCCTGACGATCCGCATTTTTCGGCATCGAGAAACGTCTCTCTGTCTCTGCAGTTTTGCACTGCGGAATTTCCTGGACTGTTGTGTGTGTGTGTGCGTGTTTGTGTTCATGTAAAAGTGTGTATGTGTGTGACTGGTCAAAATGTGAAGCAGTGTAAAGAAAAAAGTGAGCTCTCTCTTTTGAATTCAAATTCAAATTCAAGTAGAAAGTCAACGTGCTTGAATGTGAATGAAATGACTTTTGAATTTCGAATTTCGAATTTCGAGAGATTCTCCACATGCTAAAGCTAAAAAGCTAAGGTGACTGGTCGAGGAATTACATTAAGCAAATGTAAATGTGAGGGATTTGAAATTCCCCATGAGCTGAGCACGTTTTTTCTTTGCCTATATGTACCCTACGTTTTTTACTCAAGTTGCTTGGGGAACTTGTCAGGTCAGGGGAGATGAGAAAAAATGTGAAAGTGGCCCTCTTAAATTCTCAATGTTTAATTTTTTGGAGGCACAGCAAAATAATCAAGTGGTGGTAGGGGGGATCTGAGATTCTGACATTCTAAATGCAAAATGAGAGTATCCATTAACACAGGCTGTACATTATACACAGCTATTTTTAGGATGAATATATTCTCATCTTCATCTTCATCCTCACACTAATTCCAATTCCATTCTCATGCTCTCTACTTTGATTTTATGCAGATGGCGAAGAAATTTCACATTCCCAATTCCAAATTCCGAATTCCTACGAATTCGAACCCGAATTTGAATTTCAAATGTCAAAATTTCAAATTTCAAACTCAAAAACTCGATAAATCAATTGTGAAAGGGAAACCAGACATAGTTTTTTTTTTGTTGAAGGAATTGGACGTTTTTCTCACAAAAAGACTTGGCTCAACAATCAACAATCAACCAGGGAAAAAATTATGAGTCCACAGTCTCCACAGTAAATAAAATATAAATTCGTCTCGACCTATAAACTTTGTCGAGTTTTGTTTTGAGGGGGTTTGAGTTTTCAACATTTCAACGTTCAAGTATATAGAGAATATTTTGTTTCATATTTATTCCTTTTATAAACTGTGAAAATTGGGATGCCAAATGCCAAAATGTCAAACGCCAAACGCCACATGCAAGAAAAGGTTGAGACTAAACTACACGACTTTGAAAGAACGAACGAACGAGAAAAGTCCATTTTATCTCGACAAAACGTCCCACTAACTTCCGACTTGTCACTTCCGTTTCATCCTCTTCGTCTCAAATTTCAACGAGTCTCTCTCTCTCTCTCTCTCTATGAAACACAAGTCGAGACACAAATGAAGATTACAAATGAAATTTCCTCTATTTTTTGAAGGAAAACAGCAATGTAAACACTGAAATTTTGGAAAGTCTTTCGTCTAAATTTGAATTTGAATATTCAAATTCAAATTTACACGACAGACTTTACAAAATCAACAATTTTCAAATGAATATTCATTTGAAAATTGTTGATTTTGTATTTAATTTTTTTTTCGCTCAATTTTTGGAGCTTCTTGAATTCCACGGAAACGGAAATCCTTCTCAAATGTCATAAAATGAGAGACGTCTTTTCCTTCATTAAATTTTTTTGTCATTCCTTCAGGAATTCTCTAAACAAATGAATCTATGTTTGGTTTGACGGTTAAATTAATTTAACCGTTTTAATGTTGAGTTAATTGATTTAACTTTAACTTAAATCACATACGCTTCCTTCGAGTGTCAAAATTCATTTTACTTTAACACAACTTTCAATCTTGCCTTGGAATAACTGAAACGCTTTTCAAATCACAAAACAATAAACGGCGTTGACGTCCGAGGAAATGATGTAACATTTGAATTTTGAATGCCAACGAACATGAGATGAATCAAAATCAAACGCTTGGGAATGCACAAGAAAAAATCCTATTCAAAATCCGAAAGTGTGGAATGTGGAATTTTGTATCCAGATTCAAACAAACTAGAGTTTTTTCTGATTCCACATTTCAATTTTGAATATACCTCAGCAGACAAAAGCAATTCCCGGAATTGTTTTCTTTGTTTTCGTCAAAGGTGAAAGTGTACCTGGGGAAAATACGTGGAATAACGAAGAATTTTTTTATTTGATTTCAATTTTTCAAAATGAAAAGACGACTGTGCGTATCCAGTTTTAGTCTTACTCGGAAAAAACGAAAATTCCTCAATGATTATGAAATTTCATTTTTTTCGGCAAATGTTCCGTACTCGAGGAATTTTCATAACAGAACTTGCTAGTCAAAGTCCCTCATAAAAAAGGCTGATATTTGATATTGATATTGTTCAAAATGACATTTAAACTTTGAACTTTGAAGTCCATGAAACGTTTGTCCATAGTTTGTAGATTTCTTTCCCCCGTCTTTGTTTTTGTGATGAATTTGTACAAGTCTCCATATGCAACATTGAACATGAAATTTCTGCAAAATCAATTATTGGAGGAGGACAATTGAAACAATTTTTGTAACTTTGACGCCGTTTCCAAAAACAAACCTCATTCAATTAAATTACACCCTCACCGACAGGTTATTTCGGCACTCTTTATGTTGAATTTTGATATGAAATACGATACAAATGCAAAATACTCGTAATTCAACTCGGAAAGTCTCCCAGAATTTACCTAATTCACCACATACACGTTTCTTCTCCTCTAAAACAAAAAAATTTCCTTTTCATTTCACGTCCATTTTATATAGCTCGGCGCTTTTCCCATGGTTTCAATAAAACTTCCATTCATTTTTCCGACTATGTACAATTGTTGTGCGTAACATTGTCAAATATTCCCAACTACAAATGAAAACCCAGTTCATCTCCTTCCATGTCAATTTTCCGGACATTCCATCCCACCAATTTGGTTTATCGAATTACAATAAAATTACCCATCCACCTACTACATAGTACGTACTTTATTATTTCTCAATTCATCCCCATTTATAAAACTCTGGATTCCGATTAAATACACAGACACAGATGGATCCAGGAAAAAAATGAGATTACAGACTCCCATAAAAAATCGTAACTCAAATCAAATCAGGTTGAACATTTGAGATGAATCTATATACCGGTAAATAAAAATTCCATTCCATTCCATTACATGTTGATCTCGGCCTTCTGTGCATTTTCCCGTTTTCATTTTTTCTTGATCTGTTTACCGGATTACCTGGGGGGAAAATAGAAAACTACTTACCTACTACAAATTGTACCTCTTCCCAACACTCAATCTTATCCATCTCTAGCAGCCCACGCCAAAAAGATCCTTCTATCTGTACATAGCCGAAATCTCAATCAACAAATGACTTTATCTGAGAAGTAATTAATTACAGTTGAAAAAAAAAGACGTTTCACCTTTGCTTTGACTCCTCAGTCCTCGGGAATCCTCTGAATCAATTGACTCCCCAAAATCCCTTCACTTTTTCCTTCGACTTCGACTTCTTTCTCCCAAATTAAACTAAGTAGAATCTATTAGGCTAATTATTCTCAGCTCTACATAAAAATACACACACACATGCACACACAGAATTTAGAATTTACTCAACTATCATACCTAGAGTTTTTTTGGTTTGCTCCTCAATCAGTTTAATGGGGATTTTAAGGCATCAAATCCCAAGGAAAATGTTCATTATGACGACAGCGTTGAAGAAAATCCAATGAAATTACCTACGTGAGGTAGAACGCGTCTCTGGGAAAAGTTGACAGGGAAAGGAATTGTGACAATAACAAGAACAAGAACAAGATGGACATGAAACGAAAGAATCACAACTGTCTGTACAGTTGTCAACTTTTCCTTTTCCTTTGACAGAGTTCTTTAACAAAAAAAAAAAAAAGGGAGATTCGAGTCAACTTGAAATTTGAATTTGATTTCAAATTCCCCGTCTCAAAATCAAAATGATGAAAATATAAAATGAAAGGAAAGGAAAGGGAAAGGTAAAAGTATCAGATCGAAAGATGGACGAAGGGAACGTGTGTGATGTGTGATTGAATGATGACGTGACAAATGACGATGTGAATTTTTTCTCTCTCTCTCTTTCTCTTGCTGGATTTGAAAGATATAGTGAGAGTGAGAAGAAGAAGGGAAAAGCTAATTTCACTTGATTTTCTCTCTGTATGTTCTCAAAGACATGGATGGAGAGAAAGAGAAAGAGGAAAAGTGAATGAAAGTGAAGGGCGTTTTTTCCCTTCTATACAAATTGTAGATAGTTTGACTCTGACTTTCCCCTCTGTACATTGTACATTGAGTTTTTTTCCTTTCTTTTTCTATAAATATGGTGGGTGGCTCATGATTTCGCTTGAGGCTCATGCTTTTCCTTGTCGCTCTTACGCATTTGTTACTGCCGCCAAAGGGGAAAAGAAAGTGAAGAGTCTTTGAAGAAAACGAAGAAGACGAAGAAGAATAAAAAGAAGAAGAAGGGAGATGATGACATTTACTTTGTGTAATATTGAACGTATTTTTGCTTTATTACAAAAACTGTTGGTTCATTTCATTTCATGTCGTGTTGTGTCCTTACTTTTTCGTCGTCCGCGTCCACATGCAAGTCCACCAAAATATCTCAGCTCAAATCCAAAATGTTCAGTCAGACAACACACAACAGTGTCCGTCCAGTCCTTTCAATCACAGCTTGCCCCTATTTTTCAGAGGACATGACGCTAGACTCTAGAGAGCCAGAGAGAGAGAGAGAGAGAGATAGTCAATTTCTGCTGCTCTTACTCTCACTCTCATTCTCATTGTCATTATATAATATCAATGTAGCCAGCTTGCATGTGGACTTTTGACTTCACACTATATTCGTCGACTTTCTCTTTAATCGTAACTGGGAAATTTCTGTATGACTGACGATGACTGAATGCTGGAATGGACAGCTGGACCAATAGTTGGACCAATTTTTTATAACGTAATACTCAGTCATCAGTCATTCAAAGGAAAATGACAAAATGACAAAATGACAAAATGACAAACTGACGGGGTTTTTGGGGTTGTATATCAAGGGAATCTTCAAGAGTATATAGAATTTAGAATATTGCATTGGGAAAACATTTCATTTCCTGTGGGAAATTCATTAGGAAATCCAGTGAGGAAATTCAACGAAATATGGCGTATAATTTTCTGTATATCTTATATATAGACATTGAGGAAATTTGGGGAATTGAAATTTTTTTGCTGGTCATCACAAATAAAGTTGCGGATTTTTTTTGCGGGGGGGATTCTTGGAATCTGAAGCTCTCAGGCCTCGAGGGATTTTGACCCCGAAAATCCTCAAATCCATGGATTTTCCATTGTCATGTCCTATGTTGGGGAGCGAGCCTTGATTTTTCTGTATATGTATATAGTTTATATACACAATTTGTGACAATCGGCAGCTTTCCCAATGAACAATTGGGATTTGAGATTGAAGTTTGTCCGTCTCTCTCTCTCTCTCTGTCTGCAGTTTTGTATAGTCTATGTACTAGTAGGTTGTTTTTATTTAGTTCTCTCTTCTCTCCTCTATTTGCTTCCTTTTTTTACTACATTTGTTGTTGTTCTCTTTCTCTCGCGTTTGCCGTTTGTCCTTCCGTCATTTTCTCTCCTGCTTCTCTACTACACTACTGTATCTGTATTTCACTTTGGTGGGAAATCAAAGAGAAAATCCAAAATCCGAAATTGAAAGGCTTCGAGAGTAATCTGTATCGGTCCGAATGCAGTCGGCTATCTGTTTGTCTCTCTCTCTCTCTCTCTCTCTCTGTTTCCAAGCTGATACAGATATTATTTTATTTAGAGAACTGATCGACTGAACACGAACACAGTTACAAAAGTCCTCTCCCTATCTTTATCTGTACATATATACAGATATTATATACACTTTGATTACGGAGGATGGCATTGGCATTGGCAATGGCGAATGGCGATGAGAGAAAACTCGATTTGAGTTTATTTCCTCTCTCTCTCTCTCTCTCTCTCTCTCTCTGTATGTCTCTTTTTCTCTTGACAATCCCCGAAATGAAGTGGAAAGTGGAACAACTACGAAGTAAAAGTAGACAGAGAGAGAGAGAGAGAGAGAGAGAGAGTTGGAGACTCGTGAAGAATTGAGGAATTGACCAAGTTTTGTGAGTTGGTGAGTGGAGATAACTCTCATATTATTATTTCGTGAGAGAGGAAAGTGAAAGTGAAAGGGAGAGCTTGTTTAAAACTTAATACCAAATACTAAATTGCATTACACATCCATTCTCCTCTCGCTTCGGGTTTTATTACAGAGGGAGAGAGAGAGATAGAGCGAGAGAGAGAGAGACAGAGCGAGTCGATTGTGAAATTTAATCTTCATTTCCAATGAGTCAATCTTCGTGTTTCGTGTAGGGACAGCTTATTGTGATAATAAGTACGAGTGTGTAGTGTATGTATATGAGGGAAATGTATTTGTAGCATCCTGTACAGCTAATTCCAAATCCTATATAGTTTGATATTTCAATGTCCACTTAGGAAAAAAGGATGAGAGATGCAACGGCTAATGGGGAGTGTGAGATGCTCAGTACTAATATTATTAATATCATAATATCCGTATCAAAAACATAAACACTCACATTCAGCTTGCCCTTGTTCAATTTAAAATTCTCGTATTGAATTCCTTTGTGTATATAGTACTTCAATGGAATTCGGAATTCGGAATTCGGATTTCGGATTTCGGATTTCGGATTTCTGGCAGGATCAAATGAGAGGATGAAAATGAAAATGAAAATGACATTTTAATTAAAGCCCACATTTTAGCGTAATATGAACGAGTGGCTAAATTTTGTCGAACTCGAAATGATCGGAAATTGCACACATTTCAAAAATTATGAATGGTAAAATGACATAGGTACAAGCATAAAGAGGTTTTTCTGTACGGAATTTCAGGAAAATGACAGAATACTCGTATGTACGGATTTTTTCAAGCGTTCCGTTTTACAAGAGTTTTCCCAACTTAATTTGCGGGATTTCAACGCCATTTTGAATATTAAACGTATTTTGTTCAGCATTATACTTAAGATTGTAATGACATTCAGAGCTTCAACTGTACTTCGTCAAACCAAAACTGGAAAAAATGTGGTCAAGTAAAAAAAAAGTCCCTCACTTTTGAAGTAAACCTGAATAAGCTCAGATTCTCAGATTAAAATACCATAGATTTCATCGTAATCGTAATCGTAATCTTTGCTAGTTGTTTTTTGTTCATACGTTTCTCTCAAAGTTATTTTTAGGATTTAATCCATATATATTTTATAAGGAGTGATGTGGTGTCGCCTGTAATTTTCGAAGAGACAATAAATATAGAGCTAATCCAATTCCAATCCCTACACACACACAAAGTTGAACTTTCTTCATCTGCACAATCTCAAGCAGCAGAGAAAATGTGAGGACGCTATACCTCAAACTGGATGAGAAATGCCGTCTGAATTCTGAATCCAAATCCAAATCCAAATCCAAATCCAAATCCAAATCCAAATGTGTGTGCGTGTGTGTGTGTGTGTATTTTTGTACCATAAATTGCACTCCTCTCTTCTCTCTCGTGACTCGTGTCCTTTTCCCCCTAATTTTCTCTCGTTGTCTCTCGTTACCTATACTAAAACTAGAACTGTGTGAAACTTGTGTGTTTTCATTTCATGTCTTGTAATTACCCGTCTCGTTCTAATTATACCAGCCCAAATTTCTCACTCTCCTTTTTGCCCGTACGCACAAACGTTGGAATACTATACAGATGACAGAGTAAAAGAGAAAACATCATGAAAACATGCAATCTACTGCCTTAATTAATTTCTCAGTAAAAAAAAAAAAAAACTCGGGATCAAATGGCAAACATGAACGTGTAAAACTTTCTGTTTTCTCTCGTCGTATATACAGTCCATCCAAAAACTTTATACACTTTCGTGAATTTATTGGCTCCGCCCACAGAAAAAGTTTTTCCTTGC
>JAIUND010002165.1:0-25128 GCA_034699125.1 Gisinianus flammeolus | reverse complement strand
GTCTCTCTCTTTCTCTCTCTCTCTCTTTCTCTCTCTCTCTTTCTCTCTCTCTCTCTATGCAGCGTTCTCATATAATTCTCACAAGACAATAAATAGCTCTGTGCTCAGAGTTTTGGACGTGGGAGACCTTACACAATTTTTACGCCAGTTACTAAATCACGCTTTCCTTGTGTATATTTCTCTGAAAATCCCCTTGTACACAAAGTAATAAAACGACTAATTTATTCTACGACTTGATTCTATTAAGTAATGAACATTTTTATTGTGGAAAGTTAGTCACCTTCACAAAAATTATAAAGACTAACGTTTATCAAAGTAGTGTGTGTTTCATATTTGCAAGTCTTTATACACTTTTCAATATACAGACTTGTTTTTCCTCGACACTGGAATTTCTCTTTGATACTCTCAATATTTGCTGAGATGAATAATATATTTTTTATTGTGACTTTTTCTGTATATAGGTGAATTGGAAGTGAACGTCTTGAGCTCCCCAAAACCCATTATATCCGTGGTAGAGAAGTCTCCAGGTATTATTTCACTTGGCTACACACCTACAGGTAAATACATAAATAATTACACAGTTACTTGAGTAAAATCTCATCCGTCGATATATGATATTTAGTATGTATACCTATATTACATGCAGGAGTTACAATAATGTATTCATGGACTTTCTTTTTTATTGCTTACAGCTAAAGGAAATTTGCAAATGACGTTAAAATTTAGAGGAGAGCATGTCAAAGGCTCCCCTTTGACTATCCCAATCGTGGGCTAAAACATTAGTATATGTGTAAACTTACATATATGACGAAGTCAATGTTACCATAATGTATATATACTTATTTACAGGAAAAAATGAAACCACTGTCTGCTTTGAATTGCGTGCAAAATAAAAAAAACTTGACGTTGAACACAAGGTAGACATTTTCTTGATTGTTGTTGGAAAACAAAACAATTACATAAATATATATTATTATATCGAAAAAATATAATACTTTTAAAACATATCCCCCCAAACCAAATGCAATACGTACAAAAAAAAGAAGAAAAGCTATATTATATACTACTTACTCAACTCAATAAATAATATGTACTAATAATTAATGTATGTATAAAATAAGTGTCTGTACGCTCGTAAATAATACTCTTGACTGTCCAATATACTTAACTGTAATTATTAGTGTCTTTTAAAGGGAAAACATGTTAAGTCAAAAAAAATTGATACGGGTACACATAAACTATGTAACATAGTTATTTGCCATTGTAAATTTTATGTACCGTATTAATTAAATAAGAATACAACAAATAGACTATCAATGTTGTTGTCAATTACTTATTATTGATTCAAAATTCATAAAACTGTAAATGAATTAAGTACGTGCGTTATAATTTAGTAAATATTACTAAATGTTACTTATATCTATAAAAAAACGAATGTTATGAAAGACAAAATAAATTTCTATATGAACAACTCATAATATATAACAAACTCATTTACAGAATTTGTCCTTTTCAATTTTATTTGCACATGCAAAAGTACTTTCCATTTATTAAGGATGTATTTGAACTTTAAACACGGCAGATTAGAATTTAAGTACGTATAGATACATTTCAATTAAAATATTTCTTCCGTTTTTATATTGGCATTGGCAATTGGCACACAGGCAAACATCATTATTTCTACCATTGCCCCATTTCTTTTGCTTTCTATGTGTCTGTGCAAAGTACAAAGTCCTCGACATTTCGCTCTTGAATTCCCAATTGATAGAAAGAAGTACACATAATATTCGTTGCAAGTATTTAAATTCCGTGTAGTTTCCGACACTTAATATTTAATATAAATACAGTAATAACTAATAACCTCATCGTAATATTGTTCACAATTAAGTAATCATTTTATTTTTTGCAAGTACATTAAAAGTTCCTGTACCTAATCGGTATAAAGTCGGAGTTTTGATTGCAAAGGGTAAGTTACTTGCGTATGTTTCAATTCGTAATTAAGTATTATTCTTCATTCATAGAACATTTTACTTCAATCAAATTGAAGTAGATAAATATACTCAATAATAGGCCCATAATAATTCAAATAAGGTCGAGAAAGTGTTCAAAGTTTCACAATAGTGACGTTTGCCATTCGAAATGACATGTTTTTGCCGTAGCACTCCATTTTGCTATGGATTTACTTTCATATTTAACTCTCACTTAATTTTTGAAGATATATAATATGGCTTAAAGAGATTTGATATGTACTTAAATATTTATTAAATTTATTTTGTCATCAACTTCTATATATTTCTTTTATAATTTCAGAAATCCAATAATTGTTGTACTCAATTGCTTTCATCAACATGGGCTCCTTGATTATGAGGAACGTCTTCTCGTCAACAGAACTAATCAAAATGAGGAGTCTACATCATGCATCAAGTAAACTAGCAAAACATACTTAAATGTCAAGTGTAACCTGGTGTATCACAATTAAAATTGAATGTCCATTGGCAGAATTGAATGTCCATTTACATGTTCAAAATGTTGTATATATTTGTTTTGTCATTTTATTAACTTTCTGATTGTCAAAATTCATAGCTCGTTTTCTTGCAACAGCAGCGACTAGTAAGAAAACCTTATCGAAACCCGGTCAGAAGGATATTCTTTTCATTGATGCTGTCCGTACACCTTTTTTGATTTCGGGAACCGACTACAATAAATTAATGCCACATGATTTATCCAGATATGCGTTGTTGTAAGTGATGTATGCTTATAATAATTAAGCCTTAATTTGTATGAGAAGGTTTCACCATATACTTAACCCAACACATCAGTATATTTTTGAAATTTTCTTAAAAATTAACTTCTTGTTTAAAGGGGTCTCGCGGAGCGCACAGGACTCCCTAAAGAGGCAGTCGATTACATTATCGTGGGTACTGTAATTCAGGAAGTTAAAACCAGTAATATTGCTCGAGAAGCTGCTCTTGGTGCTGGATACTCTAAAAGTACCCCAGCCAATACGTGTACCATGGCTTGTATTTCATCAAATGTTGCTGCAGTCAACTGTACGTGAACATATTGAGTTTATTAGTACCGCAAGTGGAACTGTAAATAAATGATCATCATTGTTTTGAAATAATTACTTGAGCAGGTGCTGGTCTTATTGCTACTGGTACGTATGATGTCACTATTGCTGGTGGAGTTGAGTTTATGTCTGATATTCCGATTCGTCACTCAAGAAAAATGCGATCTTTAATGTTGAAAGCAAACAAAGCAAAAACTTTGGGACAGACTCTTAGCCTCGTAACGAAAATACGACCAGATTATTTTATTCCTGAGGTATACTTGAAATAATAATAATAATATAGTTAAATATTTTTGTGCGATACATGTGGAATCATTAATAATTTTTATGCAATTTTTTTTGTCAATTTCTTCTTGGATAATATTTCGTGATGCAATATTTTATCAATAGTTACCTGGTATAGCTGAGTTCAGCACTGGAGAAATAATGGGTCATTCAGCGGACAGACTTGCTGCGGCTTTTGAAGTTGGTCGTAGAGAACAAGATGAATTTGCTCTCCGCTCTCATACCTTAGCTGATCAGGCGACTAAGAAAGGCTTATTAAAAGACATTGTTCCAGTAAAAGGTAGTGTTTACGAATATATTTTATGTTTTCAATTCCTTCATGGGGATTTTTGTCCTTTTTCTAAAATAAAAATACTTTGTAAACTTTATCTCTTATTATTTCCAGTGCCTGGCTCTGAAACATTTATAACTAAAGATAATGGAATCCGGGTTGCAACAATGGAAAAGTTGTCAAAATTAAAGCCAGCATTTGTCAAGGTAAGGAAACACTAATAGTGCTCAGGAATTACCTCTATTTTATTCAATAAATCCTTGCAGTAAACTAATATCCATGTTTTTTTAATTCAGCCATATGGGACAGTCACAGCCGCAAACGTAACGAATAAAACATTGACTAAAATATGGCCATCAATATTTAATGATACTTAAAAATTCAAAATAATCTATATGAAGGTATGGAATGCGTATTAATAATATTCTTTTTTTTCTCTGTTTCTTGTAGGCTAGCTTTTTGGTAAGTAAATGATTAAAGTACAGGCTTGTACTTTACGATGAAATTCAAACACTTTTAGTTGACCTATAACATTGAGTATTCAATCAAATTATTATGACTCTGTGTAGACTGACGGAGCTTCTGCGGGTCTACTAATGACACAGGAAAAGGCCAAAGAATATGGATTAAAACCTAAAGCCTACATTAGAGATTTTCTATTTGTATCGCAAGATCCCAAAGACGAATTGCTTCTTGGGTAATTTTCTACACTTATATCTCGTAATTAAATTGAAAAGAAATAGGAGTATTTTTCATTTTTTATTTTACTCCTACATGCAGCCCAGCATATGTAATTCCAAAACTTTTGGAGAAAGCTGGTTTAACTTTGAGTGATATTGGTGTTTGGGAAATTCACGAAGCCTTCGCCGTAAGTAGTTATTTAAATACGGATTGTTTTTTAAAAAATAAATAAACTAATGCATAGCCACCGGATGATAACGAAAAAAATATACAACAAGTCTGTAAGTAAGTAAAAATTACAAATTGTATAAATTGATTTTTAGGGGCAAGTATTAGCTAATCTGAAAGCAATGGATAGTGAATATTTCTGCAAAAATCATATGAAGCGAAGTGGTAAATTTGGTGAAGGTAAATATTAATTGTGTATGTACATTTAAAATTTTTCGATACGTGATTCATATGTATATGACTTTGTACTTGGATTTTTTGTGTAAGTATACTTACATGAATATTTGATGTTTTTTCAGTCCCACTTGACAAACTCAATTTGTGGGGTGGTTCATTAAGTATTGGGCATCCTTTTGGTGCTACAGGTAATTTGACAATGTTTATGAACCTAAAGTGTGTGTGTGTGTACATGTATTTTGTGATGATGAATGCAGATGAATATAAGTATGTAATAGTATGTAGGTATATATTTATTTAATATTCATAGAAGGTCTAACAAGTACAGAAAAAAAACCATTGCATGTATTCCATTATTTTCTATTACTTTAGGTGTTCGGCTCATTGCTCATTCTGCTAATCGCTTAATCCATGAAAATCAACAGTTTGCTTGTATTGCAGCCTGTGCGGCTGGTGGTCAGGTAAACTCAAATTTTGTTTTTCCAATTTTAATATTGAAAAGTGGGTGCTGCACATTGCCCTTAAGTTTGCGTCAAGTGTTGTTGGTCTTCAGTCTTGTTAAATATTTAGCATGACAAGCCCTACTACTTTTATCACTTTCCGACGCTGTTGTAGGGAAGTGCTACATAAATATATACACAAAGATATTCTGAATATTTTTGAATACCGGAGAATTACAGGGTCGACAACCTGAGATTAGGAGGATGTTCGATAGTCTAAATTCTCTGACAATTTGAAAAATAATGATAATCATTTAATTGTTTATGAATCATGCTACCAATATAGATATAGATACTTACTTAGTATGTATAGCTTGTTCGAATGAAGAGAAGTATAACAATTTTTATTTATTTTACATTTACAGGCTGTTGGAATGATTATAGAACGTCACCCAGATGGAAAATTCTAAATTTTCAAAAGGAAGATTTAAGGGCTTACGCCAAAGGGTATTTTTTTTTTGTTGGAACGGCAAATTTACCATCATGCAGAAAGATTTGTTGTAAAAATAGTATAAAGAATGTAAGTAACAACAAATAAGTTTGGGAAATCAAAACTATAATAATTAAATCTACTATATTGTATACATATATTATATGTACTCACACAAAGGATTGACAATTTTTGTAAATTCTAAGTCTCAATTATATTATAATTTCTTATTATTATTGCTGTAATAAAAATAAATTATTGCAAGAACGTATGTACCGAGTATGGTTTTTAAGTGCATTAGTACAGTGTAATAATTACACACGCATCCTACATCGAATGCCTACTTAAGTATATACGAGAATCCGCTAATAAATAACTAATAAGAAACACGTCAACAAGAAGTATTTTCAAAATGATTTATTTTTTTTAATACATAATACACCCAAAAACAAAAAATTCATTACATTATTTCTTCAAATGTGACAATTCTTACACATGAAAAGTGTTCAACTGTTTTAAATACATACATATACATTTTATAGTATTACATACGGGGTTTACATACGTAAAAACATTAACATTGTGTGTTTCAGTAAAATAATAAAACTAACTTACATTTGACATTGCAATAATAATATAACATTGAAAAAATGTGTACCAATGCCGAGTCAAATGATATCAGAAAAAATACATTTATGTTTAGTTAAAATTGTATTATTAAATATTTTATAGAATATTTTTTGTTTTTGTTTCATTTGAATATATCTTATAATTGTAATGTAAGTATGTAAGTATCATTAATAACTCACAAGGTGTAAGACAGTATGTAGATATTGAACGTGACATAATTGTGTAATTATTACATTGCAATATATTGATATAATAATAATAGTAGTACTTAACTATATTATGATTAATAATTGTATATACAAAATTCCAGAGTCTTGATATCTTTATAGATCTGCTTACACAATACCATTATATTTGTTGTCATTTTGGTTCAAGAAACAAAAATGACAGAGGACACAAAAACTCATCTAGTTTCGTTTCACTAAAAAAGGGGAAAAAAATAGAAAACCAATATATTTTAGTATGTATTCACTTGACTGGATTTGTATCAAAATATTTTACTACAAATATATACTTCAAAAACCATGATTCAATTCGTATTTGTATTAATTAAAATTAGACAAAAGCAATTACTTAATAACTCATTAGCTCGATCAAGCGTCTATGAATACGAATAGCAAAGCCATATTACATGGTCCATATATTATTATGGCAGGTATAAGAACAATCATTTGACTGGTTATATACACGTTGTACACTAAATACTACTATAATTTGGCTTTACAATGCTTCATACTGTATTATTATTATTATGCTGAAAGCATATCTTATACTCTACGTCTTTAAGCAAAAAACGAAAAAAATGTTATCACAAAACACATTGACCACTAACCATACACAGAACACCACACCAAAACTTGAAAAAGACAGTAGCCACACTTAAAATCTATCGAGCTGACTGAGTTGATTTAAGGTCAACCTTTTTTCCATTACCTTCTGTGAGACCCTTGACTTTAAGTCGCTCAGCTGTTTTGAGAAACGCTGGCAAATTATCTTGTGGAACGTTCACTTCTCCGGCATACATAAACTCCAAGATTGACTGGAGGTGATTAAATGGAACCTAAAACAATTGTACAAGTTTTACCAAAATAATTATTACATTTACTTCAATTAAAACTGAGAGGAAAGTCTATAGGTAATAATAGGTATATTAAATAATGATATAAAAATCTTACGTCTTTCAGGATGATAATTGGATGTTTTGATGGATTGTTCTGATAAAGAAACAAGAATATAATAATAAATAACAAGTATTTAAATAAATGTTTATTTTTTGGAATGACAAGACACCCACCTCGAGAAGGGATTTAAAGTAGGGACTACAAGCTGACAAGACCATTTTGTGGGCCTTACAAGTCTATATAAAATCCAAACAATAGATTATTATTGAAGATAACACAGTAAATAATTACAAAAATCAACAAATATACTTAGATCATTGATTTAAGAAATAATGCATAATGACTTTATTTAAATACCTGTCCATCACAAGCCAAAGTGACATCCGTGAAGGACCGCTCCGTACGTAAATGTTTGAAACATGTGACGATATTGCTTTGAAAGTCGTTCCATCTCAAACAAAATTGTTGTTGATCCGCCATAATTCCCTCTGATTAAAAATGTCAAAGAATATTAATTAACGTACTGACTGCATACAATGACAGAAGTGTGGTACAACTCATAACGACGATGTAGATAAAAAAAAAACAAAACAAAAAAGTATATACATAAGTACCAATATATACATATAAGTATATATATATATACATATATATATACATATAAGTATATATATACTTATATAGGAAGAAGTCCTGTTTAATGAATGAGTACAGGTAGTACTACTAGTAGACACTTTCAAGACTATTTGTTAAAAAATGTTAATGAGAGTATAAATATAGGATAAGAGTTATATGACATGATAAAATATTTAATTTTACCGTTTTATTCGGATGCTTCGGTTCAAAAAAACACAAATCTCAACTTTTTCTCAAGCAAAATCAAAACTAAATTGATCGTAGTAGTTTATCCCATAAACTTTAGAGTATACAGCGAGAGACTTTCACAAACACGGTCAGTCATCCCTCTGCTATATAGTTCCAATAGATTTCCGTCTGTGCGCCCGAGTCAATTTAATTCTACACAATATTTATTAACTACTATATAATTAAATTAAATTTAACTATACACTGTGGTTTAACTCTAGTAGACCTACGTGGTAGCAAGTCAAGCTTGAAGACTGTAAGTGGCAAGAAATAGCCCAGTTGTAATAAAAAAATTATATTTAAAAACTACATTATACTTTTAAAGTACACAACATATTAAAAAAAAGACGATCCCTATGGAATATAGTGAATATACGTTATAGACTGTCTAATAAACTTAGACAACTTCAATATTTATATTAATACATAATATTGGTAGTTGGGAAAGTAGGAGTATTTAATATTTTCGTTGACACACCATCATCATTATTATATAAAATACATTATGGAACATCCGACAGTATAATAAATTTTTCCCTTCAATCGTTGTGTGCTTATTATAAATTGTGTGACAATCAGTGTAATAATTGAATATTTAAGTGCGTGATTACATTTTTTAAAACCGAGGGTACACAAAGTTATCATCAAATCATGAGTTTGTCCGGTACAGCAACAAAACTGGAGAAGGAAAAGCTTAAATTAATCCAAGAAAAATGTCAAGGTGTGTGTGTAAACATTTACTCTTAATTTTCGTTTTAAGAATGCATATGTACATTGTACTTATACATGACACGGCATTGGGGAAAGTTGTGCATTTAACGATAAGTATTAAGTATATTATAATATTATATATACGTGAATACATTCTTTTCTTGTATTCGTTATTTTTTCAGGTTTATTGAACGAAATGCTCCGGGATGAAGACAATAAATATTGTGTAGATTGTGATGCAAAAGGTAAATGTGTAAATGATGTGAATCAAAATATAAAGTACATACAATAAGATATTTATAGGTAATTATGGTGAATATATTATATATAATTTGTCATTTTCAACAGGACCTCGATGGGCATCATGGAATTTGGGGATATTCTTATGTATTCGCTGTGCTGGAATTCACAGAAATTTAGGAGTTCACATATCCAGAGTGAAAAGTGTCAATTTGGACACTTGGACACCCGAGCAAGTGGTAACCATGCAGCACATGGGGAATTCACGAGCTCGTGCTGTGTATGAAGCAAATATGCCCGATAATTTCCGACGTCCCCAAACAGACGTTGCACTTGAAACTTTTATCCGAGCCAAATATGAGCATAAGAAATATATTGCTCAAGAATTCATCCCCCCAACTATCCCGAAAATTAACTGGGATTCCGAAATTGAAGATAGTCTACGGAAAAAGAAAGAATCAAAGAAACAAGGTCATTCTGATATTGGTACTTTACCAAATGCTATTCCAAAACCGAAACCAAATGCAGCCAGCTCATCAGCTGCAAAGATTCTTCCGACAAGTGTTGCATCTGCTCAACCATTATCATTATCATCATCCATATCAACTGGAGTAACCAAACCAACTGTTGAATTGAATTTAAATGGAAAACCTAAGAATAATCCGTCAGAGGATTTACTTGGTTTGATGACCAATGATGACTCTTCTTCTTCTCTACAATCAAATACAAATTTAGGAAATTTATTATTATCGGATCCATTTGCGAGCCCTATAAAATCTACAGCAAATGCTAATTCCAATTCAAATGTTGATGACTTGGGGGGTATTTTCACTTCTCCGAATGATATTAGTAATAGTCAAAAAATGTCAAAAGACAAAATTTTATCACTTTATGGGCAAGCTTCTACTGGAAATACCGTGAATCCATTTACCGCACCACCATCACAAATGTACTCGACTCATTCTAATTCTGGTAATCATGTTGGAGGTATGGGAAATCCCTTTCCACAATTTCTACCACAACAACAACAACAACATCATCATCATCATCATCAGCAGCAACAACAACAACAACAACAATTTAATCCGAATCCTGGAGGAATAACTGAAAATGTTGGAATTAACAATCTTTTTAATTTTCAGTCAGATACTTCACAGGTGAGTAGTGTCCTTAAGATATATTATTACATCATTTATTTTCAAATATTATTTCAAGAATATATTTGTTATACTTGTTAGTAACTTTAGTAAAAATATTTCAGATATGTAATAGTTTTATTTATGTTTTCTATTGCTTCCTAAATTACAGATGCAGCAACAATTGTACAATCTCTCATTTAATAATGTTCCACATAACAACTCATCATCAGCAAATACGGGTGGTAATCTTATTGGAAATTATTCACAAATGGGTCAAACGGGTATTCCATCTTTCTTAGGACCAAATAATAGTAATAATTCGACATCATTCTCATCTCAGCCTCAAATGGGACAAACTACTAAAAATCCTGGTCGACCATTCTTTTGAAAAGAATTTCTAACCAGACAGGTAGACGACCGAAAAGAAAGAACATTCGAGTAACAGATTTACTAATATATTTAATATTTTTATTAGTACAATTAAATAAATAATTAGTATGATTTAAATTTATGATGATGCATAAATACTTTAAATTATTACCTATATTATATTCAATTCGTTACAAGTGGAGTATATTTAGTATCACATATTACTTATTTAATAATACCTTTATATTTCGATTCGAATTTAGTAATATTTAAAATATTACTAAATATAAGTAAATAAATAAATAAATATGAAGTAATAGATATTTAATATTTAAATAAAATTTAATATTTAATATTTAATTATATGCGTCATCATATAATTGAAGAAGTTGTGTATCTATCGGGTGGTACCTTGACGATAATAGCGTCTTTGATTTGCCTTGGCTGCACTTTACAATTTAAAAAAAAGTAATATATATGTAATGTAAATAAGTATATAAGTATTAATAAATATATATTATATTATTAAATAATTAATAGGCATACTTAAAGACAGATTAATGTTATACTTACACAAGCGACTACTTCAGCATTAGTATATATAAATGTATACGTATATTTATATTTAGAACGTGCTTATTACATAATTTCTCGAATTCCGAATTTGTGTGCTTGAAATGAGACGAACTTGAAAGAACAATTTTTTTTGTTTTAGATACTTTAAATACGATGAATTTAGAAAAAAGAAGCAAATACAGTGTGTGTGTGTGTAGAGTGGGACAAAAAGCATTGGGGATAGTATCCCGAATATATATTTACCCGAATTTTCCTTAAGAAATGAACGAACGTAAGTATATATAGGAGTTCTTGAGTGTAAACTATTCTGTGGTATATTTATTTACTTTAAATTTGTTATGTGTAGTATTTAGTGTTTGCTGAATCATGTGAACATCTCTACACTCTTATTTATTTGATGTTACATGTTATTTACTTACACGTGATTTCTGTTTTAATTTTGAGAGCGTATATGCATACATGCAAATTCTAATTTCAATTGGATGTATAAATTAAATGAAAAAAAAGAAAAGATGTATCATCTTTTTTATATTATTATAACGCGAAATAACATGTACATGAGTATATATTTATTGTCCACATTAAAAAAAAGATGCAAAATAATGAATTGGAATCATTTAAAAAAATTAGTTAGTAGTTATTGTTTAGCATGACAATGAGGTATTTATTAATTGCCATAAATATACACGAAGAGGAAGCTTCTTCCAGTTTGCAGTTTCACTTTGTAAGTACAAAGCTTTAACAAGGTTTGTGGGATTCATCGTAAATTACAACATAAATAAGTAGTAATATAATAGTAGCACTTATATATACATGTACATATTTGGTATATATGTGTAAAAAGTCTAAAAAAGGATGCTTTAAAATAGAAAACATTTAATCATATCTAAGTATTTGCATTGCAAACCATTTAAATTCGCCGTTTCTTTGTTACACTTGCTCTTTTGAGCAACGTTTTGACTTCTTTTTCTTTAGTGAATTTAGTTTTATCCTTCATTTTCGTACCATCTTTCTCTTTTGATTTGCTTTCTAAAGGCTTGGTGGGCGTTGATAATTTGACGTCTTTCCATTTCATATCTTTTAATGTCTTTGATTTTTCGACTTCTTTCCCTTTGTCTTTCGATGATGACAAAGATTCGATATTGGTCGAAACTGACAACGAAGGCGAAGATGAACCTGAAACATCTGGTCTACTTCGCTGCTGTTTAGTACTGGACTTATTGGGTTCGCACACAGAGGCAGGGGGTGTAGGTGAAACGAATCCATCTTTATTTTGTGCTATTTACATTTAAAAAATGTTACGTTATGTTTTGGTAACATATTACTTAAAATGGAGATGCATTTATTTGTATTTGTTGGGTCAGCTAACCTTCTTTCTCATGCTTTCCTTCTTTAGTTTTTCCAGTTGTAGATGGTTTCACTACATCCGGAATAGTAGTAGTAGTACTTCCTTGTTTTCTTTTTTCAGCGATCAAAGAATTGAAAGATTTTGGGAGTGAAAAGTCAATGGGCTCAGACGTTTTAAATGGTTCAGTATTTTCTTCCTAAAACATTCAAATTTCATACAGTTGTAGGGAAGCACTATACGTGTATAAGAAAGGGCTTACTTTACATTCTAGCTAGTTATAATAGAAGTAGCAGTGCTTACTAGTCGTGTCGTGTCAAATAGTGTATTGACATGTTGCCAAACAGTCTCTGTGCTGACTTTGAATCCAAATGCTTTGGATAAAATTTTGGTAATAGCAATGATGTTGAAATGCTTTTTAATTCCTATAAACATTTCATGGTTTATTGTAAAACATATAAATATCAATTGGAAAATGAATAAAAATGTATTAGTTTTTGTGTTGGCAGTGGGTATGCATATTTTCAGACTTTTCCTTCTCAACTGTCAACAACAACAACGATACTTGTAAAAAAACATGAGTATACACAAATACTTGACATGAAAATTTTATGAGAAGATGTATGCATTATAAGTCGGAATATGAATTGATTTTTCTTTTATAATTTATACGTACAGTCGGAATATGTACTGCATACTGGTACTATATAGTTAGTTATTAGGAATCTTTCTGTCTCTCCACAATGAAACGGAATACAAGATCGTGCTGGAGAATAGGAAGAGTGCATAAATAATGAGCTTTTATACATAGACTCCAGAAAATTGATAGAATACAAGTGTTAGGGTGCTCTTACATAAGTGATAGTACAATGTCTTGAAAAATTAACATAGCACACATGTGATGAGCACACACCTTTACTGCTGCTTGAGGTCTTAAAAACTATAATAACTGAAATGTACCTAGGTATATGTGTTGTCCGGAAGTTATTCCTTTACATAAAAAAATTACAGCTTTTATAGTCATCATTTCATTGGACACGGAACTTATTCAGTATATTACTGATTTCTATAATATTTGAACGCAGAGTATACAGAGAGCTTTATTCTTTGCATAACTCGACATGCTCCATAGCTACATTATGTTGCTCACCTATGTATAGTAAATTTAGACATATACTGTGTCGTTAGGAAGGTGGTGCTAATATGATAAAACATAGCATAGCTGTCTATCAAGGTACTTATCACCTTATCTTTACCAATTCAAGTGATATAATATGGTTCACAGCGGTGTGAACCATTATAATAGGTGTATTTTCACATATAATCGCAGAACATTACTCACAATTTCATTTCCCCCCTCGACGTATAATCTTTTAGACCTGAAAAATTGTGATAACATACTTGCGTGCAGCAAACATTTCCAGTTTCCTATTTAAAAGTCATCCATAACTTTGGACTATACATACTTCACAACAAAACATAATGTCAAAAATTTAGTAGTATTTAGTCTTTGAATTTTAAAATTAACTTGAAACCTACTTATACATACATACGTATATAAATTTGTAACAAGTCCAGGTGCATGAAAAAATACTGATGTATCCAGTCAATATATACTACCATGTCATACACAACAACATTTTCATTTTGTAAGTTTAATATTGTGAAGTCAAAATTTACTAACCGGAAAGTTTATGATTTATTAGTTCTTTAAAAAGAAAAATCTCAGCTTCAGCTGTCCAGTGAACCGAGACTGAACCATCATCACGTACTTGGGTGGAAATTGGCATGTCGGAGAGCATTTCGTTACTACTAGTATTACTGCCTGTAATACCCGGATTCGGCAAAACTTTGTGCCTAGTCTGACGAGTGAAAATATTAGCATTCCCTGGATTTCTTATCAACTTTGGTGGTAGTGTTTTATTGAGTTTGTCTTCTTTAATTGTAGTATGAAATTTGGATTTACTACTACTACTTCTTCCCCGTGTGTTCTTCATACTTGTTAGTAGAATGGTACTCAAAAAGTGAGTTGCAATAAACTACTTACTTAATAATAAATAAGTTTGACTGTGGTGTATACATGTAGTCCTAAAAAAAATTGTTAAAGTTAACAGTTAACTTTTAAATTCAAACTAAAGTTGGATTTGAGTTTGGCCACAGTTTTTTAGTATACCTTGGGAAGCCAAGGTAAACGACTGCCGCGGCTACCCTCAAATCGCTCAACACGGTAGATCAAGGTACATTGACTAGATTTGCCTTTCTTCTAACTGTACAAGAAAAGTACAGCTTCTCTCTGTTCGACAATTTTAAAAGAAAACGAGCGCATATCTATATTAATTACATTTCATGCATTTATGCGACATTCGGCTGAGTAATTTATTATTTTTAATTGTAATTCCTTGGATTTCGTAACAGTAGTTTGATAATAGTTGATGTGGCATTACCGAGAAAGTTCTATCACAAGTTTTTACCCGTTAATATTCTCTTTTCCCTATTCAGATTAATTGCTTTGTATCTCTGTAAATAAAACTTTTAATAAATAGGTACATATTAGAATATATGCATAGTATATATATATATATATAGAGGTACAGACTGCAATGTCGGCTTCAAATTAGTACAGTCACTGCAGTATATTTAAAGTTTTTGTTGATACTAAGGCCTTGTTGATTGCCGTGGATTAACTTGAATAATAATAAAAATAAATAATATTCAGCACACTGTAATATGGAGATAGTATTATTTGGAACGGGTATATTTAAGAAAAAACGTATTCTGCTATTTCAGCTTGCTCGCTTTTATGTTTAAATTAAAAGGTGTTTATTATATTTAATATACATTTTTTTGCCTATATATGTATATATATAGCTTATTGTAAGTACTTTCTTCCAGCTAACAGTATTATTTATTATTATTTATTGTTGTATATATGTACTTGAAATGAAATCTTTTACACATAAAATATAATTGTGTGTGCTTTAACGTTTTTGTATTCTTAAAAGGACCAGGACTATAGACGATGCAGTTTTGTTCAGAAGAAGACACAAGTTAAGTAAGGACTATGACGAATTTCTCAATTTACTGGATTTGTATACATCACTACTTTGATAAAAATAATCCAAGAAATTCAAAACAGTCTTCTTGGACGTCGTTTGTGGGTGAGTGTTGCCCTTCAGTTTTGTGTTCGGTTTTCAAAAACATTTCACATAATAATGTTAATCTTAATTATTATTATGTCTTTTAAGGATATTATCCTTACTACATTGTTTCGGTAATGAGATTGGAATTTCCAGTCTGGAAACAATAAGTATAACTGTGTATATCTCGCCATTTCTCATCCTTGTATAGTTATCATTTAAACCTATAGGTTGCTTGTTTTCATATATGCTTTAGTATTTAGTTCACGAAAAGTGCATGTATTTATTGGTTTTTCTATAGTCGTTTGATAGCCCTGTACGTATATAAGCTTCGGTTTATGGATAAATGTACTGCACATTTTATTCCGTGTATATATGTATAGTGTTGCAAAAAAAACTAATACACATATAAAAACGACAAAGCGATATCATCGTACTTTTTTGTTGTTGTTTTTATATATATGCATACCTTCTCAAATGCTCGCTCAGATTTGTTTTTTGTAATACTTTTGTACTATATCGCAAGTGACTGAAACATTTTACTTTCGAGCATATATATACCATAGGATTTTGGTGCACAGTTGGAACGCGTAATGACGATGAATGCAGTTTTTTTAATGGACGGGTGATTATGAGTCGGTCGGGTATAAATGTATATGTGTATGTGTATATGATGATGAGAATGAAAGTTTTGTATATAGTAGTTAATACTACGTATGTACATGGTAAGATACTACCCCGTGTGGGAACCGGGAGTGTCGTTATTGCCCTTTTGGCGTAACTACGTTATATGTATATTATATTATATACATATATACAACTATATATATATATTTGATTTTATAAAATAATATTTTATATAGACATGAGAATGCAGGCAGGAAAGGAAAGGTGGGAAAGGAGAAGAATGAGAGTGGAGGATGAAAAGGCAGCAGCTCTTTATACCCCTCACTCGCAAAGGTATTCTAACTCATGTATAGAATGTCTGTAAATACAGAAATTATGGTTCATTGTTAATGACGTTATAGCTGTATACAGCAAGTAAAAATATGTATGTATGATGACGAGTATCTATTAAAACTAGTGTCTCTTTGCCTCTGTTGCACGTATGTACATATACAGTATGATACATACTCCATTCCATTCTACTATGTACATATATATAGTGAGTAGGGTATTATATTAGCTCTTAGATAGTTGGCTAAACTGTATGTATATGTATATATTCACATAATTATAGACCGAGACACAAATATATGCATGTATTTTCCGGATATACAGCATATTAGTTTTTTTGAAAACCTTGTAAAGGATAAAGATGTGATGTACGTATACACCTGTTTGAGAATCCACAGGTAGAATTTGCCAATGACATGGAGTCTCAGGACCAAGGGGTTGGCTTCCATTATGGTACCTGGTTGACGTGGATGATCTTGGATTTACTTCTCATTTGGCGTTGTTAGTGTAGGGAACGTACGAGTTGTTCCTTCAACGTTTCCCTGCTTCAGGTTTTTTTTTCGGTGGGTCTTAAGTTTCTGGGGTTTTATTTTCTTTACAGAGGTTTTAAGTTTTTGTCATTTTAATCAAGTCACCGTTGTTTGCGTTGTTTGCGTTGTTTGCGTGGGAGTCAATTGCATTTAGTGTTCTTTTTTGTTGTTGTTTTAATTTTAAACTGTAAACATTATTGTTTTCATTTGTTATCAACTTTTAGTATTGGTGATTTAGTGTGATTTCAAAGTTTATCAAGTTTTGATTTTCGTCTTGCAAGTAATTTTTATGTATATTGTTCGTTCTAGTGTCGTTACTAACTCAAGTGAATTTTAAAGTAATAACCATTAATATTAATGATAATCTCACGAATCTCATAAAGACGAAATATGACATTGTAATTATAATACACTTACAATTTGCAACTTTAATCCTGAAGAAAAAACCAAAAGTTTCAAAACGATATGAACAGACGGTTAGTCAAATGATTCTTCATGTTTTCCATGTAAATTGTGTATTGTGTGTATTTATATAATTAGAATTAGAGTACATGTTGTTTTATATGTGAGATGAGATTACTATTCACATGTTGTATTTACACATATAGGCATGTGAATTGAAAGTTATCGAATTCAATTGGTATATTAACAAAGCCATCAATAATAATAGTTGTTTTGTTTATTTATAATGTATATATGATTATCCAGACAGATTGTCTGTACATATAGTAGTCATTAATTATCTTATAAAGTGAAATATAATCCTTATATCTGCAAAAAAGAAACATGTATAGTACATATAGGTACATATTTATTTTTCTCCAGTTTCACTGGTTTTCAAAGTCGATGCAACTGAAAATAAATTATGAGTGAATCTCAGCAACAGCCTGCATACTTGGGTGTCTTCTTCATTGCAACTGCTGGACAGAATGGACCACAACTCGGGTCCGACGAAGAAGAAGTTGTCTTGTTGGTGCTTTCCATTCTTAACACATCTACCAATAAAGTAAGTTGCTTTTTGTCAAGTTGTTCATTTGCAGAATATGTACACAGACATATGCACTCACGATCATTGTGCATTTGCACACACAAGAAGATAGAAAAAACTCCGTACGCACACAAGTTATAGAGAGAACTTTGGAGGTTGACTTAGTATCTATAATGGAAAATATAGCAGTGTGATGGAAACAAACCAGTTTGTATGAAAAAAAGATGCCCTGAAGCGTCGTTTACAACATAATTCGACCTGCCTCTCTTTCATTGCAATGTTGTCAGTGCCGAGGATTCAGAGGATTATTTTCCTTTGCAAGCTTAAGAGAATAGAGATTCTCTCGATGTCTCGATGACCTTGCGGGTAAATGAGAATCCAGCAGAATCACAGTATATGTTCAGTTGTGTAGAAAGCACCATATATACATAGTATGTATTACATACATTCTTAGTTTGACAATACTATTACGTGTGTGTATATTTTTCATATGTTGAAGCCCTTAAGAAAACTAGCCATATACGTGTTTCTAGATTCCGACGTATAGCGCCTTGAATATTCTCGGCTGTTTGTCGCGTAAATATGATGATTTGGCTCGATGATTTTATTTGAATTCACATCACACAAATCATCGGTTTACTTTAATTTTGACGACTTTAAATTATTTTTTATCATTAAAAAAGGTTTAAACTTGTCTTAAAAGCTTCTCCATGTTCTGTTGTCCACGAATATACAAAAAGGTGATTTCGCGTAGATGGCTGGTTTTCTGGCGGACGACCTCATATAGAGTTTTCTATGCAATTTGGAATACCTATGCGCAAAGATATGTAATTTAATTTCTTTCTCTTTGGAGATTCAAGAGACTCCGCAAATGTGAGAGATAAGCTCCGAATACGTTTAATATAAGAAAAGTACCACAAACAACTTTCGTCATGCATAAAATAAATGTAGAGTTTTTTCTTTTCATGTGCGTTATGTACATAGTCTATATAGAATATGTATTATACCTATATGCTATTGTAATACTCGTCTTTCTTTCTTTATTTCTAATCTATACTGTGTGTTCCAATAGCCTCATCTTTCTGTAAGAAGACATTTTTATTTATAAATACAGAGGATACAAATGTATATATTTCTGTAAAAGTAACATTAGTAAACTGCTTGACTTTTAAAAATATGAAATTGAAAAAGTTTAACTCATCAAAAATTTTGCATGTAGTGTGTACAGTGGGTATTTGTTGTATATATTTATCGAAAGATTAAATTGCATGGAGAAGGTGAAACTGGTTTTCTATGTAGCTACATATTCAGTAAGACTCTTAAAAAATTTCTTTTTAAAAAGCCTATACGATGAGGTTAAAAGTCAAATCTAGATATATGATAACAATAACTTTGTAGTGCATCGTTGAAGCTAAAAAATTATTATTATTATCATGGGAAAATAAAAACATTGCATATTTGTGTATATAAATAGTATGCAATATATAACATACAAATATAAAGTATATATATAGAATATACGTAATATCATAAACTAAAAAAATTCAATCGAACGTAGTACTACCATTATATAATATTACTAGCACTTAAAACCCGCAATGCAGCTTAAATTTTGTTCTGTCTGTTTGTTTGTGAGTCACAAGATTGTTATAGAGAACGATACATCTTAGAAACAAAAGATTAGTTTTTTGTTAGAGCAGAAGAAAAATAGTCGCCTTGCCTTCCCTGCATCTAGATCTAGACACCCCCTTTCTCACAAAAACAAATCATGGTTCCAGGATGTATAGTAAGGGAATGGCGGGTTCGGCGATTTCTGGGCGGCTTCTTCCCGCCTAGAAACCGCCGAACAAGTTGCCACCAGTTCCCCAGCATTCTTTTATCATGCCCTCTCTAACAGAAAAAGAATCATGCTTCTAGAATGTCCCACACTAAAACGGCGGGTTTGGTGGGTTTTTGGGTGGGAAGAACCGCCAAATCAAGTCGCCCTTAGTTTCCCAGCATACTCTCATCATCCCCTTTCTAACAAAAAAAGGAATCATGATTCTGGGATGTCCCGTTTTCTCACAATCGCGTGACTAACAAACAAACAAACACAGACACTTCCAGTATATATATAAAGGGTAGATTATTATTATTAATTTATTATTATATTGCGCCCATGTTTGTACCCACACCGGTAACCTTTTATATTTGTGTTGAATTGAATTTTAAAATATTTTAGCTCATTAAATTGTGATAATATTATTTCAATGTTTTGTTTGCAGGTAGTTATCACATCCCCTTTTGTCGTGCAACCGCGAACGGCAGATATTAATGAAAATTTATTGTCAGAGGAATGCAAAGTCGATTTCAAGCTGAGTGATGATCAAGTTAAAAATGCTATACCTTTAGAGACTGCAATTGAGCAGGTAAGAAAGAAAGAAAGCATTATGAGTATTTATGACTTTTGAACAATAGCTGCTGCTGCTTCGTTTTCATTAGTATTTTCTTCAGTTGCGTACTATACTTTAAAATCTATATAGAAAAATACAGCTTACATTTTAGCTGTCACCACGATTGTGTAAAAATAAATTTTGGAAAGAAAGTACGCATGTCACACTAGGACCATAGTTTTAATAATCATATATAATAACCATATCATTAAATCTTCATGATTGTGAGGAAAATGTTATGACTGAAGGTTTAATTATATTTCCATATTAGATAATAAATTATGATTGGCATTAGTGTTTTTTGAAGAATGAAAAAACAATTTTGTAGTTTGTAATTTGAACGTTTATAGACATTTGTACAGAATTTTAAGGGTTATTATTGTTTCAATTTTCAAAAGTATATATGATTTTGAAGTCATCGTAATAATGCAATGATGTGTGTTCCATGTTAAAATGACATGGGCAATGTAGATATACCCACTTGGGAACTGGAAGTAGATCTATCTAGAGGAGGTTTGTTCAATAATTATAAAGTTGTAAGCAATCAGACAGACAGACCTAAATAAACATGAGTATACGTATATATAGCTGTGTGTACTTTCGCCTTAGTCTTTTTGAGTTAACTCTTTCTTACTCAAAATTGAAACCGTGCAAGTGGAATTGAATTTCCTTTTTCCTACACCAACTAATTTGCCTAGATTACAAATTTTAAGTATAGCATTATTCAGCTCATATTTTATGTTTTCTGAAGTAGATCAAGTTTAAAGGACAACTTGTTTATTTTATTTCATACTTACCCTATATATCGCCATTGCAGCAATGAAATAGCATAGTACACTGTATAGCTGCATGGTATAATAATAATAGGACGTGAAAACTTCAATCATATAAATGATGAATTATACAATGTACAATGGTATTGACGGACAGTACAATTTAAATGAAAAAATAAAAACATATCCCATGCCAGGAGCAAAAGATTGGAGAAAAATTCGGAACGTTGAAGTACTGCTTAGAATTTAGTATCCACAAGCTCTATATCGTCGGCTAAGTTCCATAACCCTGTATTATCATTTGGCGCTGGAAGGCGCATACTGCACGTTAGCATATATGAACACGCACATACGCCTTCTGTGGCCAAATGATAATACAGGGTTATGGAACCTAGACGACGATATATATAATATGTATACATATTACTTCAGTTCACAACTTGTGAATCACAAGTCCTTGCACTTTTTTCAAAGCACAAAAAGTCTAATAATAATAATACTTGACATTTTGCAATGTAACTTATATTATACTCAAGAAATCTCTCTGGTATTCTCAATTATTGGAATAGAAGAAGCAAGAAACTTAATAGTTTAAAATAACTTGCAGGAATTCAAAAATCTACACATTCTATTTCAAAACGAGATTTGAAATCAAGCTCTTTTTGTGTCAGATTTTATTCTATGTAAAAGTTTCACTTGTATTTCCTCGAGTTGTTTAGTAATATTACTAAAGTCATTTAACTTTCTCGAAGTAGTTGTGAAACGCGGGCCGAAGATAGGTTATATGGTTATCTGTATCATTTTTAATTTTTATATGTACTTGATATTTGTAGATAGACGAAATAGTACGACAGAATACGGGCGATGAGGAGTTTACATTAGTAGTCGATGGCCAGCTACCTTTACGTCAGTGTTTACATCCGGAAGCTTGTGCAAAAGAAATCACCTTACCGGCGTATTATGATGCCTTTTTTGATCTAAGAAAAGAGTTTGGTAAACGATATGAAGTCAAACCAGAAGAAATCGGAGAAATGGTGGAACGTAAGTAAACTTTTCTTAACAGTGTATTTACAAGTTTTGATATTGTTGAAATGTGTTGTAATCTTTTTCTGTTACAAAAGCGTTTTCGATTGTACTGAAAACTATTTTCACCTATATTGATAACGAACATTACAATGACATGGAAAATATTTATACCATGTAACATTCGTGAATTACTATCTTGTATATTCGAAAAAGTGCTTGTGGAAGAATTTATGAATCAATGCTTGAGAATACTGTGTCTATAGTGTTTAGACTTTGTAGTGCCAGCAGGGTATAGTTCGAAGGGGTATCTCAGGAAAAACAGGTTGCAAAGTCTGTCAAGCGGAGTTCCGGTATCTTGTAGCTATCTTACAGTCCAAAAAAACTTAACAGTCAAAGCCTCATCGATCCAGTCTTTTCACCATTTCTAAAAGTATAGTTTCTCAAATTTGATGAGATTGTACTACCGGTTTCATACAAAACCGTAGACTACGATCCGTAGTAAGTGCACTCATGTGATTTCAATGAAGTAATATTCGACCCTTTTGTTCTCGTGATCATTTTGTTTCAGGAAATAGTAATTTCCTTTCCACGTGCGCCTGTGATACAGATACTGAAGTAAATTTTTTTATTGTTATTTCCATACATTAAGTTCCGTTGATATGTCAAACTAACTTTAGAATGAAATAATGAAAACCCGAATTCTGGATTTCTCTTTCAGCAAATCTGTATCACTCAAATGCATGTAGGTAACTATGCTATCGTTTAAACTTGGATAAAATTTTACGTTTTAGGTATAGGTACTTTCTCTCGTAATAACTTGAAACGATGATTTAACAATAGTTGATCTCGTTGATCACCCAGAGGTTATAGGTAGCAGACTCAGTATTACTTGGCAATTTCGTGCTCATCATAATATACCGAGGAATAAAATGATTGAGATTGATGTGTGGATTCGATAGCTAATAAGGAATACGACTACGTTTTCTTCGCCCATATAGCAGCATGGCATAGTAATGATATGAATCGAATGTGGGTGGTACATATGTAATATGTTTTTAATTCTGTATATTGAGAGTAAAATAGGAATGAAAGTGAATATATTTAATGTTTAAAATTAATAATTAATTACATTCGAGTACTTGGAATAGAATTTTAGATACAGCTATGCAAAGTTACAGAGTAGAAACAAAAAGTGACATTTTCGTACTCAGAACATGTATTTCGCCTTGGTTTGGCCAGTGTAATACATGGTTACCTGTTACGTATATATACATTTGTACATGAGTAAAGTGTATTTCATGTTTCGGCACTTGCGACATTACAACGCCCGAGGTAATGCTAGAGCTTTTGTGTTGAGTGCACGTCGTTATATAGTATACATATACTGAGAGATGCAAAAAAAATTGGATTGGCCGACCATGAACTTATATCTGACATGTAAATACATATACATACTTTCGCGTATGATTCTGTACTTGAGTGTATTTCTGTGGTTTGTGCTTACCACTGGCAGCGATGCAATTCAAAAGCACTTTTCTTTTCAATGGCTCTTGGCTTATTCTTCTTCAAAGAGCTAACTCGGTGCTTTTTTATTCAACATATATCTGTGTAGGTAACGTCCCATCGTATTCCCATGTTCAGGTAGACCATGAGATTGCTTATATAGAGAACTTTGTAAATAAAGAGTGAAGAAGGATGGCTGGACGCATCGAAAAATGATCATCGGAGTGAGGATATGCAAAGGGAGTTTAATGCACGATGTATTATATTCTGTATTTATTTACGTTCTATCTACATACATGCATCCGTGCGTCCATCACTGTTATTACAATACGAGGAGGAATTTTGATAGTTCTCTCAAGTCTTGAGGCTTGTCTTAAATTACATTAGCGGAGACTTTACTGGTCACTTATATGCAGAGAAAATACGTCGCATCCTTAATCCTTTTGTTATAGGAAATTGTATTATTATGCATTATACAAAGACAAAGATGCAATCCTGCACGATAATGGGAAATACAACGTTTAAATATAAATGTGTTCTTCACCGAACCCTCAGATGTTTAGAAATTATTACGTATTATCATAGTATGATGTATCTATTATCTATTGATTAAAATTAAAACTATTTAGAATTTATTTTAATGTCGACCATTTTAATACTATCAAATGTGATGCATCATATTCTTACCACGCGCAAAAATGTAATTTTTTAAAGAAGGATCAATTTCGTATAGATTTTTAATGAATTACAAGAGTTGTATTAGTACGAATTTTCTTCAAAGAACGTGAGTATGAATAGACGTATTAAAAAGATGATACTCTGATATTAAAATCATTGTAACATGATCCAAACTCTGTTGACCCTACTTAAAATCATGCATATGAAAGATATTATATCAGTAGGAAAAATATATTTTATATGTGCATGTAAAAAAATTAAACCAATGTGCTATGAAAATACAATTACATTGTATTTCTAAGCAGGTTGAATAATAAATAAGTCACAGGAAAGGCAATACACTATACATTTCTGTTGTCCTTGTAGTCCATAAGTAGTAAGTACAACTACATATCGTCTGTTAAGTTCACAAACGAACTATAATTATTTTCCTTAATTTCATTGACCTGCTCCAAAGGTCAAACGGC
>JAIUND010002164.1:0-25136 GCA_034699125.1 Gisinianus flammeolus | reverse complement strand
GATTGTGAATCGGAGTGCAGGAAATCCGGAACCCGACGAGGATTTATTAATACGACTTTCGGTGTTCGTTGAGAATCGCCCGGACGCGTTTTCGACAGTGTCGATTACCAGTCCGTTTCGTAAAATCGTGACAACCTTTCTTTTAGTCTTTGAGGCTGTTTCTCCACTCGCAAGAGGAAACTCGGCTTGAGTGAAAGTATCGTTATTTTGTATAAATGTTTTATTAATAATCTTTGAAGTATATCCTTCAAAATAAAATAAAACAATGTTTCTCAAGGTGTGTACTTACAAGTTACAAGCAAGTTTAAGCACACAGAGGATATTATATGTACAAATTGAGTCAATTCATCAGTTGATGACTACGTGCAGGTATACATTTATTTTACACTTGTATCATTTCCCTAGCTCCATATTCCATGTGTGTAATAATATATAAATATAAATATATCTGGGTACGAGTATGTATACATATGATAAATGTGATAAATATTATATTCTAGTGCTTATGAAATGGAACGAATTAAAGACTAGAATCAAAATGTTAAACTATGGTACAAATGTACAAATGTTCTTCCACTAGCATTACGAGTAACACATTACCACGAGCAAACTACATACAGATCTATGGTACACACTACACATGTACCTACAAGATTATGAAGAACAAGGAGTTTACCTAGTCGAAAGAATAAAGATGAAAAGAAGATATTCGCTCAAGTTCGTATATATCTGTACATAATGTGAGACATGATCTCAAAACTTTTGAGTCTAGTGTCTTGATTATGTATGTGAGGGAAATGGGTAGAGGTGTGTATATATAAAAAATGTATAGTTGATGGCATTATATTTACATTGCCTATATCATCTGTTGGACGATGATTGTTATTATGATGGCTACCGTGATGATAAAATACTGACAAGTAGAGCCGTCATTATCATCTCCTGTGTTTTTGTGTGTCTGTAATACAGACTCTGTAGGTATGTAGATTGTAGATGAGAGATATTGTAGATGAGACACACACACACATATATTGTAGATTGTAGATGAGACACACACACATATATTGTAGATTGTAGATGAGACACACACACACATATATTGTAGATTGTAGATGAGACACACACGCACACGTGTGTGTGTGTGTGTGTGTGTATGTGGTTGGAACTCTGCTGACTCCCACACACTTTAAAATCCCTCCCCATAATCTAGTAATGTGAAGTGTAGACTATTACATTTGAGGCTTCTATTGCATTTCAGCTTGACTACAAAACTAGATCCAGCTATCTAATATATGTACGAGTGTGAGTGTTAGTGTGAGTACTCACTCGTAAAACCAGCAGCAACAGACTTCCAGACTTTCCCTCTTCCAACTTTATAGAGAGTTTGGTTATGAAATTAAGTTACATACTTATGTGTATGTTGGATGGATGGATGGATGGATATATGTATGTATGTACTTGAGGAAAAAAATCCACTTGATGGAAATTCAAATGGAAAACTAAATAAAAAAACAAAGTTTCATTCTTTTGTCCGTGTCTAACATGATATCGGTACAAATAATCTTCAAGTCACTCATTGTCATGCATATTACATGGATTTCTTGAGTGACGATGATTACAGTAACAGAGTAGCACATTATATGGAGGAACTATGTTCAACATTTCTCCATTTTTCTCCATGACGGGGGAATGGCTCACTCACTCATATATACCCACATTAGACCATTACACACATCTCACATCTCAGTTACCATTCAACCTTTTACATTTCGGATGAAAATAACTGATGGAAAAATGCCCTCAATGGATCAGGAGGATGCATGCTCAAGCCAACGGCAATGGAAAACTTTCAACTTTTTTTTAACCTTCACCTTTGAAATGTTCATATCATTATATTTTATTCTTCCTTCTTTACTCTTTGAAGTCAAATCTAAATGTCATTACTACTGATAAACATGAAGAACTCATAAACGGAAATGGAAATATACGAATACACTTGCACCTATTGTTTTTAATGGATCAATTTGCTACAAGAAGTTGATTCCAAGTATACAATAAAATGAATGGCAATGCCTAATGTATTTGTATTTGTACTGTACGATCTGTGGATGGATTGGTAATGGAAGAGAATGATGTTGTGGTGGCTAAGAATATGAATATGAATAGCTGAGACTAGGAGTTGATAAAAGGGAAAAGATATTATATCGTGTGATATTAGGTGTGATATTCACACCTTCCTACATATATCCATACACAATACACATATCGTACGTATACAATATGTAATTTTTGTAATTAAATATGGAGTGTGTAATGCGTGTTTGTGGTGGTAGAATTAACTTGTAACTTGAAAAGTGACTCAATTAGCTTTTTACGATATACATAATGGCTCTGGTTCTAGTGCTAGTTTCATCTGTCTCGCTCTGATGATAAATAACATTCTTGCGTGTTCATAGTCCAAGACTACGAACCATAGCAAATCCATATGGCATAGAGGCTTCATATATAACTTGAGCGAGCTGGCATTGAAATTTTTACTATACACATCTTTTACTTTATAGTTTATTCAGTCTGCACACTTTCTTTCTTTTCCTTCCTTACAAATTACGACATGTCAGAAAAAATTAACAAGTTTGCCCTGCTACCATTTTTATACTCAACTGATGTCCTGTATATATTTTATAATCCCATCCCACTCTATTATGTACGATTAACAATAGTCATCTTCCACCATTTTTTCATCTTCTTTTTCGTCCTCCTCTGACATTCCAGTGAAAATATAAAAAAAAAAATCTTAGTTTTTCACTTACAACATTGGAGACCTTTTAATTTTTGCACTTTGTTTTCTTCAAAATCATTTTGTTTGTATACCTATACAAAAATCTGTAGAAAAATTCAAGGGAGATTCTATCGTACAAAATATAATCTGCTGGTAGTAGTACTCAACTACTAACTACTAACTACTAATGCATTGTGAGTAAATATGTAATTAAATGAACCAGAATAATGGATAAATTGTATTTTGGATAAACAGACGAGAGAAAGAAAAAGGAGAGAGAGAGACTGAATTGATTTAGCCAGCAGACACCCAGACATATTAGAGAAAAAATATAAATATAGACATTGATATGTAAGATGGAGAGATAGAGATTTACTTTTGAGATGTGTGAGAGTTGAGTATCAATTCAAAAGCTAGTTCACTTGTCATTATCAGAATCGTAAAACAGTTTTTCCCTATATACGATATAAACAGACGGGAAGCAGATTCGTGAAGAGCCACCATCCATTTCCATCAGTTTTGCTCTCACATATATGATGAGCAATCATTATCATTTTGAGTGTAATTATACAGATATTCCGAGCTCATTTCATTATGTTAGGTGTTCTATATACATAATATACATACATATGTCCATTAAAAGGAAGCAAAAAAAGGGTTGTTTTATGAAAGCATTGAAGAGATTATACAATAGAAAGGATAATCTGTTAAACCGAGAGAGTTGTATACAATACATCCACTTTATTACATACACCCAATTTTATAAACATTACTAATGTTTTTGTTTTTGTATACTCCTGTACGATATATGGAATTGAGTCCGGAATAAAAATAAAGACATTTTTTGAAACGCATTGGTACTCTTGTGCAATCTTTATTGCTTCTTGTTATTATTATTGTGCAATAATAATAATAATAATAATATGCAGTATGGTGTACAAATTTTCCATCTGCACATGTAGAGTAAAACAAAAAGTATGAAGAAATTAAGTAGACGTTTTTGGGGGGGTGGGGAGGGGGGGAGAAAAATTGGAAGTGGCAGACTATGTGTACAGATTGATGCTGGGGGAATGAGTGAAGAATATTGTTATAGATTAAAGTAAAACCTGAATATGATATGATGAGGATGATGATGATGATGATGACGATGATGAGGTATGAGGACACGGTTGTGCTACACTTGAAATTAATTACGACACTTGTCTTTATTACCTATCATTCACCGAGCCTCTCTTTTCTTCTGACTACACCCCTCCAGCCATTTCCTCCTCCGTTCACACTCAACCCAAACATCATACAGAAGATTCAAGTAAGAACAACAGTCATAATTATAATTTGTAACTGCCTCCATGTTGTATTCTAATTTCATAAAAAAAAAGTAATGAAGATACACGCATACACACATCTTTTATTTCTCTTGACTGTGTTGTTGTTACATACAGTTCCCACTTCCTCATTTTCAAATATAACATACCTATCCGTAATTCATACTCCCTACAAAAACGTTTTATATAATATCGGATATTAATTATCCTCCACTTGACTAAAGGACACGAATGAAAACATGTGAACATGTTTGCTTCAAATAACTCCACGGAATCCATAAATAATGTTTTCTAGCATATCATGGTATACGACATGAGATCAGTGTCATTATATCCATCCCTGAAATACTTTTGGACATGTACTGATACTCACAATCACAATCAGACAGACAATGAGCTTTTGAATGAATGAGAACTATCAGCTTCAAGTAGGATTGATGGGGAACTCATGGCTGTGTAGTGTGTACAATTTATTCATAATATTGATGGTGGTGGTGTAATAAATTTGATAGGAAGATTGTATTTTAATGAATGAATTGCAAACTGAGATGGGAGACAAGTGAGAATATAGACAGATTTATCTTATTCAAATGACTAAGCAGAATTTTATATCTGTAGCTTTTATTTCAGGTTTTCTCTCTCTCTCTGCCATATGTAGGTACAGGTACATAAAAATACATACCTATCTCCTTTTCTACAGATATACATATAAGCATTCCTACATATCTTTGTACAGAGGAATTGGACATCCCACCGTGAGCATGATCCCTCTAAAATTTAGTACTGAGTCGAATTTCAGCCACAACCATCTTACAAGTCTATCATCATGATCATACTGTATAAAAACAATCTCAAAGTAAAATTCAAAACAGTTAAATAGTTAGCGTACATGCCTATTGCAAAGCAAGTGAAATTTGGGGCGAAAGGAGGATTGTGAATTTAGAGTCAACATTTCTTCTTTGTACTACAGCCATTTTCATTTCCGCAGCCAGTCAAGGCAAAGGACAATTGTTTTATGGACTTTGTTTTGGCTTGAATTTGAATTGTATTGATTTGCCACTTCAGATTTGTGTCGTTACAATTGAAATGGAAAATAATACACAGCATATATACACAGAAAATGAACGTATATAGCACGAACCGTATTATATAATCTCTCTGATTCTTATGTTTTTCTACGTTCTCAGGATGGGAATTGTATGATTTGGATTTTATAAAGTAAGGATATTTTAGATTAATGTGCTCGTTTTGTTCGAGTAAAAGAGAGAGAGAGAAAGATAAAGAGTGTGGAGTTATTTCATATGAATTGAATAGGAAATTGGCTGTTTTAGACTCTGAAAAGTAAACTGTTCGTGTCATTCGATTTGATTCCAGTGGAGTTTGACGGGTGAATTGGTTCGGTCGGAGTGTATAGTTTGTATAATCTTGACATGGCGTACATCCGAAATCCGAAATCTGAATCCTTTTTACCGCACTGACTAGGATAATATCTCTATTTCTCTACAGTATATATGACATGGACTATATCCCTATATATCTTCACTTCCCAGATGTAATGTATAAATCTATATTAATTGTGGACGCTTCAAAATATACTCCCACATGCATATATGTACATGCTTCGTCAATCGTATTGCACAATGTACACCTATATGTCTTCATATGCGGCGTGCAATCTCGAGGAGAAACAGTCGACGATGGAGTTTTACCATGAAAAATTCTCATTTACGCCTTTATTTAATTCCGGGGAACTGAGCTTGAGTTTTTCTTTTGAACTCTGATGAAACGCAGATCATGCATAGTATCGCAATCAACGATTCTTTCTCTCACTCACTTGGTAGTCTTTTCTTCAAAAAAAAAAAAACCACCACCCAGAGTCAACTCACCTAGAAATGAGGACTCCATTCACGCTCCAATCTTTTACGTTACCTACACACACACACACACACACACAATTCTCAATCCAACTGTACATTTATCACAAAGTTTTTTTTTCATCAAGTCATAATAATCCTCGTTATAAGCATTTGAGATTTGAGTTTCTTTCTACATGTACATACTCGTTGGGGATTTTATTATGCATATAATATTCATAAGTTTTTTCAAATCAAATGAACGATTCCGTTATATTCGGTAGCACTTTTCTTCACTTTCACCCGCAAATCCGAACGTGGAATCCAAAATCAATGTTCTCGCCCCATGAGGTTCCTTCCTTTTCTCATTTCATATCCGACAAACGGTATACAATTCACATTGCGAGTGTTTTCACAAAGCTATCCAAATTTCATGCACATGTAAAATTTGACTTGCATTCACCTGTCTTTTGAAATCTAATGTCTTTGGTTGCCACAGATTTAATTGATAGGTAGGATTTTTGATACATTACAAATAAAAAATACAAGAAAATTGCTCGGCCCTCTGCCTCGCCTGCCGAGTTTATTTTTTTTCTATATCGATAGTTTATTTCGTTCACACATATTTTGACATTTTGGCATTGTAAATTCATTTTAAATTAGAAAATGTAAAAGTTACAAATGTTTTGACCATTTACTGATATATTACTTCAAAATTGTAACGTATTCAAATAAATAATTGGAACAAATTGGCAAAATAAATTCATAATGGAACGTTGTTTACAAAAAATTCACCAGCCGACAGACTCCAGGTTTTTATTTGATTGTGCATATAATTATTGAAATTGAATTATGTATGTATGTAATAATAACATGATGCAATAGAATGCATGATGATGTAATGAATGAATGGTTATTGGTGATTGAGAAGTTATTCATCTGATTTTTTTTAACCAGGGTTAAGGATTGGTTTTTAACCAACTACCATTCACCAATATACCTTTCAGCCATCCTTATTGTTTACTTCCTGTCTGCCTACATCATTCTGCCAGTGATACGACAATCTGGAGGAATCCCAGAGAAATTAAGTCGCTCCCTCAAAATTTACAATGGACTACTAGTGGCAATTAATTTTTCACTTGGAAGTTCCTACACATGGAATATCCTGAAATCTTCGTACAGTCCTTGGTGTCAATCTGTCGGTTCATCCAGTAAATGTGAGAACAATTTGGCCACGATTCAATGGTGGTATTTCATGTCCAAACTATTTGAGCTGCTGGATGTAATATTTACAAGGTTGCGAAGGACGCCTTTACCATCAAGAGAATTCAATGCTCATATCTACCATCATTCCACAATGTTGATTTACTGTTGGGCTGCCGCAAAATATCTTCCAGGAGGCTCCTCGGCCATCATGAGTGCTATCAATTGTCAAATGCACGTCCTCTTGTACGTTTACTATTTCCTCACGTCAGTCGGCTATCAAGTTTTCTTCTCGTTTAAGTCCGTCCTCAGTATACTCACAATCGTAAGAGCATATAGTGGCACTAGAAATCTTTCTTATACATTTTCATAATCGGTTGTGCAGGTAAATATAAACATTTGGAACTAATTAGTATTGTTTTTTTAAATTCTATATATATATATATATTATATAGGTACAATTTGTGCTCGTAATTTTGCATTCAATTTCTGGGGTGATGTGCGCTTGTGGTTATCCACCGTTTGCTTTCTTTATTGTCATTTTACTGGTCACATCTTACATTGAAGCATTTTTTGGATGTGGTGGCCATTGTTTAAAATCATCCTTGTGTGACCATGATGAAACAATTAAACCAGAAGGGAATTCTCCCAGAAGAGACGAAACTCGAGATGAAAATGATGATCCCAGTACACCATCCTCATCCAAAGGGAATCCCGTAGTTCAACAAAATACTAGCGACAAGAAAAGTAAAACCATTTAATATGGGATAAAGTCATAAAGGATCTTTTTTTTAAATTTAAAACTTTTGAAGCATCGCAAACAATTTTAAACATAAGGTTTAACAAAATAAAAATCGCTTAACGAATCAATTTTACTCGTCTAAAAGAAAAAAATGTCCCGACACGTTTCTTTTCTTACTGTGTGTTGATATTGGTAGAGAGAATAGAGAAGGAAAGCTTTCCTGATATATAAGTTTGGGAATGTTAAAAATGAAGCTGGAGTCTCTCTCTCTTCTCTTCTTTTTTCTATTCCTTTGGAAGTTGGGACTTGTGATTGTAAGTTATTTACATTGGAAGATCACGGAAGAGAAGTTTGATTGAACAAAGATGGGGTCCAATGGAGTTCAAGTCAAGTGGAAACATTGTCTCTTTAGGTAAACAGCCACGGAAGAATACTTGATCAGATCTATATGATTACACACAGCTAACTCTTCTACTTTCTGCACACACAATCGCTTATACATGTATGTACACATATATTTTCCCTCACTCACTCGCATACATTTCTCCCATGGGTTTGCAACCCGTACAGTTTACCGTTTACAACAACCCTATATATAGTGATCTCCTACTTGAACTTCTTTTGTCCAACCCTGGGTATCCAAATCCATCCACCTAGTTGACGACACTGACTACATCCGAAATTCTATCCATTCCCTTTTTTCAATTGTTTACTCTTATAATTACATTTTAAATACAAATTTAAACCAACTTCCTCCAGTTTACTAATATAACACAAAACCTTTAAGAAATTACATACTTATTAGTACCTACGTATACTTTCTTCTACTGGAATTTAAAATGGTAAAATAAATAAGGATAAATGAGGCGGGAAAACGTTGGGACAGAATTATTAGTCGCCAGCATATTATTATAAATGTGAGGACACGACAAGAAAATGTTGTTTAGTTGTAGTTGGTGTTAGAGCGGGGATAACAATCATGGGAATGTAATGTATCGAATAATATGGAGTGGATGAGACTCAATTTTCAATGAGTGGGCTTTTGGGACAACAAAAAAGAGACAAAACAAAAAAAACTACAGTCTACAATAGTTTACATAAAAATTGGAGGAATAGAGAGAGAAAAAGAGAGGGCAGAGAAATTTGACGAGATATATCGAGTTTGGCAATTCTGATTCAGAGGATTTGAGCCGTGTTTGTCCAAAGAACAGATAAGACCAAAGAACTATAGCTTTGTATCTTGCAATGGTAACGACTCTATGGGGTTCCAAAGCGACCTTTTTTATCCATTTTTGGTGGGATTCATACAAAAACTGAAACCAAGTCAGAGTTCCAAATATCAAATATGTATGTAAATCCAAAGGATTTTGCCTTTCCTCTATTGACAAAATTTGTTTAATGTAGAGTTAAATAGGTTTTTCGCGGAAATATAAAGTTTTGATGCAAAATTGGCTTTAAAAAAATGGAATGTCGTGTTTTTGGATTTCATGTTTTATTTTACCCAATTGGAACACTTTCTAATAGGGGAAGCAACGCGGAATACGCATTTCTCTGTAGTCCGATTGGCTCGTGATAGGCACTCGGCTATACGAATTAAAAAAACACTGGATCATACCCTTATAGGATGGCTGTAGTTCTTGGTTTTATCTGTTCTTTGGTGTTTGTCTGTCCCTGTCTGTACTGTACTTATAATATAAGTACAGTACATATTATGTAGTACACAAGGTATACTGTGTGTATATTATTTGTCAGTCTGTGTTTCGGATGCCATGTCATATTATGTCTTGATGGGAAATGTGTGTGGACAAGTTGTGAACATTTTGTGTAGGAGCAGGAAGTACTGATACATACCTATGGAGAGAGAGAGAGAGAGAGAAAAGGCAAGAGGATGAAATAGAATATACATTATGACGGATGATTCTGATGCGATGGTGGTGAAGAGGGAACAATACTGTTTGTAATGCAGTACGTTTTAAAGACGAGGAGCGTCCCCATGTCATCTCTAATGTAATAGATAGGAATCTACACTCGCACTCGGCTTTTCCAACTTGAGAGAAAGGGAGAGAGAGAGAGAGAGAGTGAGAGAGAGAGAGAGTGAGAGAGAGAGAGAGAGAGAGAGAGAGAGAGAGAGAGAGAGAGAGAGAGAAGAAGAAATGGATTGGGACTTGAACCAGATGGAAAATTTCATGGAACTTAGAACAGGGCTAGAAATAATGTTGTTGGTTTCCCCGTAAGTACCGTGACGCCAGAACCCAAACAACCAGTGCCAAACTAACAAGAACCGTCGTCCTCGTTGTTGTGTCAGTTGACACCCTTTTTCTGTCTCATTTCCACGCACACACAACTACAATAGTCCTTTCTATGTGTTGCAGTCGTCAGTTAATGACATTAATGGTCTCCTCTAACAAGTATTATACATCATTTTGTATAGATTCTCAATACTCAATACCCTCATAACATTTAATCATAAATATATTACTATGTACTACGATCATTAAATTACAATATTCATGGGATGAAAGTGAAACAAGATAATTACATATTTGACTCGTAATTACAATTATTTTTAATGTAATATTAATTTGATCTAATTTTGACGTTTGGTGTTGGTATAATGTGTAAAAAATAATTCCGGAGGATAAATTTTGAAGTTCAAATTTGAAGCCACGTTCAGTATTTCATCTGTTTGTTTATGTTTTGACAAGTCAATCAGTTGTTGAGTTTGGGTGCCAGAGCACGTCAAGTTTTGCTGCTGAGGATATTATTTTCAAGACCCAGACGTCTCATTGTATTGAGAAAACAATTGCGTTTCAGACCGGAGGATATTTGGCTCTATTTACTCAACAACTTTTTAAAAAAATTCTTTATTCTCTATTTCTGCTTGTACTTTGAAAATCAATACAAATTCTGTCATATGTGATATACATGTAGAAAATTCAAAACTCTCTCGCTCAGTATTGATGAGGGATTTAAATCCCGAAATTCTGGTTTCATTTTCAGTATTGAACAAAAGAAAAAAATTCTCCATAAATAAGCATAAGCTTGATGTATTGTATAGTATTTGGAATGATTAAATACGTTGTAATTTCTATGTGTGCAGGTGTTTTGTTACTTTGTGTTTTTCAGAGGAAAAAAGGATATTTTTATTTTACTTTCCAGTACATGTATACTAAAATAATGTTTCATTTGTGGTTTCGAATATTTTCTATACGACGCATTCACTTTAGTATTCGCATTGGTTCTGTGGCTTTTTTTCTTCCTTGTTTTCCGTATTCTGTTAGAGTAAATCAGAGTTTGAGTAAGCCGGAGGGCAATGCACATTCATTTTGTGGGGTTTTGGTTACCCTGTAAAAGAAGAAGAAGAACTTTGTGGTCAACAGAGTGGCTTTGTGGCATGAATGGAGATAAGATGACTTCCAAGCAAATTGATGAACAGAACAAGATGATGAAGAAGGAGCAGAAGGCGAAAGAGAAGATGAGCAAGTTATTGGCCTTTACCTTTGTTGACTACTGCCGCTAATAAGAACGGTTTCATCCCATGAAAGACGACAAGGAGAGAGGCGTGATGATTGAAAGAAGAAATCTTCTTTTTAACTCTTTCACATTATCAGTTATCCGTCATAAGCTTCAGGTTCAGCTTGAAACTCTCTCATGCTTTCCTTCAATACAACTCAACACACACACACACACAGGCATAATGTAATATGTAATGCATATACAACCTCCTACTTTCTTCATTATACTTGCTCATCATCATCATCATATTATTATTATTACTATTATTCCTTCGCTTTGTCAGAGTTCATAATACAAATGCAAGCAAATACGCAACTACACTTTTCTACATAAACAACACAATGTACATTGTACAGAGTACAGACAGACACATAGCATACAGAATACAGACTCTGTTTCTCTCTCTCTTTCTTGACTTGTAGTTACCTCTACGAGTTTGGATTGGGATTAAGACTGTTGAATATAATGCAATTCATTACATGTACAACAAGGCAACAGCTCAATTAAACTGTACAGCTACACACGCTCTCCATGTACATACATCTATCAGCTATACAATTGGATACATAATACTTACTTTATACGGATGTACGTCTTTCATTAGAAATTATCCACTGGATTGTTTGTAACAAGATCCTGCACAAGGAATTCTATTCAAGTCTAAGACATAAATGAGGAGAGTCTCAAGGTAGACAGAGAGAGATAGAGAAAAGAACAAGTTACACGTTCATGATAGAATAGTGAGTGAGTGAGTGAGTGAGTGAGTGAGTGTGAATATGCATCAAATTGTATGTGGGTGCACTCCATGTCGCTTCAAATTGAACAATACAGTATAGACGATGAAAAAGATCAATTAGTAGTATCCAATTAAGAAAGAAATCCTTTGGTGTAAACGGGTGGTTGTGATGAGGATCAGAGAGACCCCTCACTGAGCCAAGAAGACCGTATAGAAAAGATATATATCCATCATCCTATCTACTATCTACTACATATTCACAGTCTACACCATGCAATGCCATGCATAAACCTTAGAGTTGAAAATCAAGCATATCCATCTCAATAATATTGTGGACATGTACATGTACTTATCGTTAGGTATGCGAACTACATACATAGATATCACGTAATTTGTAATATGAATCTATTTTACACTCCGCGCAGAGTGTGTAGCAGTTTTTTCTTGGTTTGTTTCTTATAGAATTATTCATTATTCTCCCCTTTAAAATATTGTTAACACATGAAAAATGTAGTAAAATATGTAGGAGCTTGTGTATAGTCAAACACATTTTGATTCTGAGACACATTCAGATGTACATATACGGATACAATGGGTGACTGACGACTATCTGTATATGTGGAGTATGTACATAGTTACATAAATACATAATATAGATAAGTGTATTTTGTATAATATACTTATTTTGGAGTGTATATTATTGTATTAGGTATCCTTTATTATGATGATGTTTTGTGTATGGCAGGAATGAATAGTGAAGTGTAAATGAATGGATACTTAATAATTTAATATGATGGAATAAAAAGAAATGATGAGGCTTTTAAGGATTCCGATTAGTTCGTCTATTAAGAAATAAAGGTTGGTGTTATGGTTGAAGTTGGGTGGATCGTGGATCGTGGATCCTACACCATACAGGCCATATACACACAAGATAATAGGGCAATGGCGTGTAAAAATGACCATGGGGTAAAAATGACCACCTCATATGAGACGGTCTACGTCAATTTGTAGTAAGAAATTCTTAGTGCTCTTAACTTAGGCGCAAAGCCCTTGTTACAAGGAAAAGTTCTATGTATCATATGCCCTTTCGCTTTAATAACTTACTGTAGAAGTAGCAGTTTGAAAAATTTGACATGAAAAAGAACTCTAGAGAAGTCAAATCAAGTCTTGAGCAGTTCAGGATAAGTTCGTTTTCAGCTATACCTTTACCCATAGAAATTGTGTGTTTTTCATTTTTAGATACTATAACTTCTTTTTTGCATAATTGATCAAGAATTTAGTACAAAATACAAATAGATTATGGATTTTATGAAGTTTTAAGATAATTTCTCGTTTTATTGGCAAAGAGGGTAAAACTGACCATACGGGGAGGGTAAAAGTGACTATGCCTTTGTGTGCATTAGTAAAGGGCCTAAGGCATTCCAAGGATTTCAGCATATTCCAATGCCTTCACATGGGTTAGCGCTCAATGCTGTTTGCATGGTCATTTTTACCCTCTGGTATGGTCAGTTTTATCCACCATATCTATGTTAGAAACTCTTTTCCAATTCTATTTTTTGAGCACAAAATGCCTCAAGTCACTGCAAATGAATACATAATTTGGTAAACATTTGTACTGGGTGCCTGCTAGTATCAAAAAATATTTCTAAACTTAAATAGCATAGGAGCAAGAACAGAACTACAAAACTGGTCACTTTTACACGCCACTGCCCTAAAATAAGGTCTATGGTCTCTTTCTTTCTCTCTCTCATCTTCTCTCCCTGTGCTTGTCTACAGTCTACAACTCTACACCGAGAGTTGATATAAAAAAGATGTTCTGGTGACTGACTGAGATGAGGCATCATCATCATTTTCATCATTTGCACCTCGGATGGAATAATCATTTGTAGTCATAAAAGTATTGACAGGAGAGGGTGACCTGCTGAGAGCCATCTCCATTGTTCAAATTGTTCCTAGATGTGCTTCGCTGACTCAATGGTCAATAACCACTAATAAGAAACTAATCGTAATCATAATCGTATCGTTCTTGCAGCATATACACATACTTAAAGGATGGTCTTCACTTCATACCTATGCATCATATATCGGTTCTGTATATATGCATCTCCCTTTCTCTCAGTACATTATTTTCTGCATTACATGATTTCTGTACACGGGAAAGGAAAATGAATTGCTTTGGCAAACATTCTTTATAGCAGCTGCGTTTTCCTATCGAATTTTTTTAGGGTGTGAAAATCAGCACGAGCATGAAGAAAGAGTGCGAGCAAGACTATAAAGAATCCAGACACTGGGACGGATTTTATTTCTCAGACTTGAAAGTATATATGAAATAGGTGCGGTTATCACTATTTCACCATTGTAGTCTGCCATTTTCTTGACAGTGTCCTGTACGGAGGCAATTTGATAAAAATCCAAGGCGCTATATACAAAGATTGCTGTAGAAAAGCGAAATTTGTATAGTGGCCTTGATCAAATCTGCCAGCCAGAAATACTTTTCCAAAAATCACTTGCAGCAAGTTTGATGTTCACTCTGAATAGTTCAAAACAAATCTCAAATTACCCGTCAGAGTACTTTTTATTGAGATGATACGGCATTTTTTGCGTATTTGGGTCTTCGGGAAAACACGGAAGACATCAAACTTTTGTATGTCTGTTTGTGGGTTTTTGCAAATTCTAGCCTTTGAATGGCCTTGTCTTCAAAAATCCCGTTCTGGTCCATCCTTGTTTGGAAACAATACCGCGCGGCGTTTTCCCGAAAACGATCAAAATCACCTATTTTCATTATAAAAGTTCCAATTTGGGGTTGGTAAAAAAAAGGAAAACATCAAAATTTTCCATACCTGCTTGGATTTTTAGAAATTGCATGATTTGAAATTACAAGTCTGCAAAAATCTGGTTATAGTACAGGCCTCGTTCGGACCTGGACAGAGAACCAGATCCAAGTCATCGAGTTTCGTGGTGAAAATGTGGACTGAAAATTCCGTATCGCCCTCCTTTCTCAAACTCAATCAACGACAAGTTCCCTTCCTAGCACCATGTGCACTATATTTCGATCAAAAGTTTTCGGTCAAATTTCGAAACAGCATTAGATTTTCGGAAAATCATTTTCCGAAGTTTTTCTAAAAATTAAAAGCTTTCTCTAAAAAGGGAATCACGTCCTTAATACTGATTTCTTTACAAGTAAAAGGACTATATAAATTCAAGAGACTGAAATTCCTTGTTGTCAAGGGTAATTATACAATCCCAGTCTCTTTAGTCCGTGGACGAAAAAACTGTTTGTGTCCTGACCTCGTTAGGGCGGGCACGAAAAGGAGGGGGATGTAGGGCCTTGACTGTGACTGTCTCTGTCTAGATTTAATTAGCAATTATTTAGGATATACAGAAATCTTTAATTTAATTATGGTGAGTTTATAGATTTGTATTCAATCGAAATCTCGGGTTAGTAGTGATTAACTAATGACAAAGTAGTTTAAAATTACGGGACTGGAACTTGAAATTCAAATTTTAAAAAGTATATTTCCATTAAAATCATGTCTTCAAATCGACAAGGTCGAGGATTAGCAAGACAGCAACAAATTCATTCAGCTGCCGAAGTGTTGTCTCAAAATACACATTTTACAACTGATGAGGTAGGTAAAAACTAAAGTGGCTGGGGCATGTTTTGTATATGACAATATATTGTCAATTAAAATGTAAATTTGTCTATCGTTGTAGTGTAGATCATTAATAAATATCCACGAGAAAATCGATGCAATGGGGAAGGTTGATCGTCTTCGTTTCCGAGAAATTCTTCACACTACATTAGGAATTACTGACGACATTATGCTGGATTCAACATTTCACGCTTTTGACCGCAATAACGACGGCATTGTACGTAAATGCGGCTATATAAAAACTTTATGTATATGAGAATTAATAGAGTAATTAAATGCTTTGAATTCATATATGGGCTTTTAATGAATTCGAAATGAGATTAAATTATGGTTTGTTTGTGCAGGTAGATCAAGTAGAATGGGTTCAAGGACTTTCTGTCATGATTCGAGGGGAGCCAAATGAACTAATTGAATTTTGCTACTACGTTTACGATATGAATGGTGACAAGTCTCTCGCTCGTGAAGAATTATATCAATGTCTCAAAGGTAAAAGTCATTCATCTATACCGTTTACTCCGCATGCATAACACGTCTCAATAAATAAATGATTACACTTTTGTTTTCATTTCTTCTTTTTTTTATAGGTTGTATCCTCCCCGGTTTTGCTGTCGATACGGATGAAATTGATGAATGCGAAAAGGACATTGTCGAGATTTGTATGAGAAAACTTGATGTGGACCGGGATGGGCAAATCACATTCCAGGATTTCAATAATGCTGTTCATTCTGACCCATTACTTTTACAAGGTATTTATTTATGTCCTATACATGTTTTCTATATAGTTCGTTAGTAAGTAAAATTCATGAAAAATCTTAGGATGCAAAGGAAAAATTCGTACTATTTATTTCCCTTTTCAGCATGTGGTCCGTGTATTCCTTCTCCAAACGCCATGGCCGCATTTTTGGCTTGTGTGACTGAAAATTATCGAGAATACACACCAATTTGTGGTCACATGTGGGACGAGCAACCAAAAACAAGCACGGCTAAAAGTACGACTAGTAAATTAAAAACGACTTTCTTAGCATAGTCATATATTACTGTCTGTATTCGTTCTTCTTTAATCAATTAAGCAATTTAATTTTTTTTTTTAAATCTACCCATCCGCTTACTACAATTTGTTACAGTTGAACATGATAATAATAAAAATATTCAATTTGGTCAAATGTGCGGTCATTTACATAAACATCAAATATTTCAGTTTTCCTGTGAGTGGTTTGATTCATACAGGACAGACGTTTTGCTTGCAAAGAAACTGAATGTGTACTTACGATTAGAAGGCACACGGTTGTAAACTATGATCACGCGTAAATCACGTAGATTTTTTTGGGGGTTTATCATATACCGTATATAGGTAAATATGTGCAAGGGATTGCGATACGTATGCAGAATTTCATATACTGCATACTGAAAGTTGAACTTTTTATATTCTATGAAGCACACCAGGTTATTTTAAGTCATATCTGCCTTTTGTCCAAGTGTAATAAGCGTTGTGGATTTGAATTTGGAACAAATATAGTTTCTTTATATGGAAAAAGATGGGAAAAAAGTGGAAATTGGGAGATCAAAGATCAATCGGGTAACTTGATTTTCAAATGAACTCGGCTCTCTCTTTCTCTTTCTCTCTCTCTCGTCTGACTGACGATGAGAGAAGAGGAAAAGGAATGAAACGGCAGCATAATAAAATGACTCTATAGAAGTCTATAACCTAATGTCAACGGCAATGAAGAGAGAGAGAGAGAGAGAGAGAGAGAAGAGAGAGGAACGAATTCAGTGCTTCTGGCTCCAACTCCAACATCACGATCAACCAAACCAAACTAAACTCGAAACTGAATGAGGAAATCAAAGGACTCTCTGCACTCTCGTCTCTTTGCTTTCCTCCTACAGGGCATGAATAAAAAGTTACACTCGTCTTATTCACAAATATCAATCAATGACAATTTAAGCCACAATTTTTCCTTTCCATCCTTTGCTGCCGTTCCCATTTTTTGACTCTTCAAACTCAAACACCTTTCGAATGATTTCCTTCTACATTATTCTACATGTTGATTTGAGAACCCGCAGAAAACTAGGTACATATCTTATAGATTATAAAGACACTATTAAAAATACCCTCGTGACTTTCTTGCATATTCACTGTACAAAGTATAAAACTTGGAATAACGACTTCTATTACATTACAAACCTTGTGTCACATCTATCAATCTATTATTATTATTAGCTCATTGTCCCTTGTCGATGAAAACAATAACAAGAATAAATGTGTTTACGCATATCAACTTCATGTGTACGCAGACACTCCATGTGAATGAATATATTGTGAATCTCTCTTTCAATGATGTGTTGGAGGTAGAGGATTTGGTCGATGATATAAAGACCGGAGTCGAGCTCTAGCGAAGGACGCTGAAAGCGTTCATTTATGAGGGGGCTGGAAATGGAAACAGATAATCTCCGCCTATTGTTGAACCGCCATGCCCTGGAGATGAAACTGCTATCCAATCCTTGATCTTGCCAAGTTTAGGATCCTTACAAATATATATATCTTAATCACTTATTCCATGATCAGCTCACACGTCCGTATGATGTAATGTAATGTGTGTATTGTGAGGAAGTAGCTAGTCTACGTACCTTACCTATACTACATTTGTATTTGATTCTTCCCATGTGTAATTACATTATTCACATGTCTTACAAAGTCTTGAATATAAAAGGTATGTATAGGTAAGCAGTGAGTTTGATATCCTTACTTGATACTTGCAACATTTTATATGCAATCCACACGATTTCTTACCTCAATTTTCAATTAACTCGAAAGATTTTCGAATACAGCTCTCGTTGGTTTCTTTGCATGCATTGCTTTGTTGTTGTGACGTGACATGAACTTTTTTGTGTTTCCCTATGTTTTCTCTCTAACGCTCCCTGTAGGTTAAAACATAAATACATACATATTTTCCTTACACGATGCCTCTTTTTTCCTTGTGAATATTTTCTATGCACATTTTGTAATCGATAGAGAACATCGATAGGCGATCGATACTCGAATGTGATATGTAATAATATAACAATAATGCGATTGTATAGTGGCTGTATTTTAAGATATATAGAGGAGAATCCTGTATCTGTATCTCCGTGTGAATGTATTTTCTGTATTTTGCAAAGTAATATTTAAGAGTTGAATTTCTATAGCATACAGACTGAAGTGCGGTCTATCACTTTTGACAATCATACCATATGTGTATGTGTTGCCGGGTAATGGAAAGCTCAGAAGGGAAAACTTTCGTCGTCTCCATTCGATCTGAATCTGGATCTTGTGGACCCAGAGTTGGAACAAGTCTTTAGTTTATAAAGAGAGAGAGAGAGAGAGAGGGAGAGAGAGATGAGAAAAGTGCTGTGTAGTCAGTAAAATATAATATTGTATATGTGTGTGTGTGTGTGTGAGTGTGTGTGGAAGAGAGATGCCAATAGAAATGACGAAGCATATCCTATCCCTATCCTATCAATCTCCATATCGATCACTTCTCTCCTCCAGTTGCCGACAATACCCGGAATTTCTCACCATCTTCAATGTTCACTCATCTTCACTTGAAACTCGTCGTCTTCGGATATTTCCTATAGTTCTCTTTCTCTCTCTCCTCATCCTTTTTCTCCACGCTCCCAGTCCAACAAGTATATACATACGTAAGTATATTCAGCTATCTATATACAGACAGAGCCAGTAAATTTTTTCCACACAAAATCAAATTTCACTTCCTTCCAATCTCGTGTCAGCTTAGCTTATTTTTATAGCTGTCTCACTTTACGTTCCCTCTATATACGTAATAATATTATTATGATTCTATATTTTCTTTTATATGCTCGTCTAGTACACTTCTCTCTATCCCTCTCTCAACCATTTTTTCCTACTTCGTATTTTCTCAACATCTCCAACTCCACTGTACAAATACAAGAGTACATCATGTAAGTAACACATTTATTTTTCTGGAAAAAAAGCACGCGGAAAATGGAAAAAGTTTGAGTCTATTAGAAACCTTCTACACATACCTATATTTGGTTACAACGATAAACTACTTTATAAATAAATAGCCTACACTGGAGAAAGTTGGTTGCTATTTCTTACTTCTTTTACGTATGGAAGAGATATAATTTTTAATTTCTTTCAAATGCGGAGTTGAGTCTCGTGGTGCGTAAGTCAGAATTTCCATGTGAAACTACTGCACATGTAAAGAAAACATATATATAGTCATTGGAAATTAACTTAGTTATTATATGATTAAGTTACGGATTTCAATGAGTGTGTTATTTCTCTTGTCATTATTTGATACTTTATATATACTTTTTCTGTACTTTTTCCTCTGTTCGAACACAGTCAAAGACTCGACTCGGAGGGAAATTCTTGTATGTTCTGTACGTATGGTTCATCGTGATTGTCTGATTCATAGACGATTGTACAGAATTGGTACAAAGAGTATTAAACATACAAGTTTTATGATGATTGTAACTTGGAATTCACCACTGACAATTGCATCTGTACTTCCAACTAACAAGTAACAAGAAGCCCAAAGACAAGTGAGAGAAAATCCAGAAAAAATAACAATCTCTCTTTGTTATAGACCAGAGACTCGTCCCTTTCCAAGAAAAATCCTCTTGAGTGACACAATTACAATGCAAATGGTGAGTGCGTACTTCCAATTACAGTGGCAAAAATTCAAACGGAGCAAAAGCGTAAAGTACTCGCTATTTCCTATACATACTACTGGCAGCTTGAACATCAGCTTGTTTAATTTTCTTTTTTTTCTCTTCTTCTCTCTCTCTGTTCTCTCTCTCTCTCTCTCGCTCTACCCTCGAGTAATATACAAGTGAGTAAGTACAATAATAATAATAATAGTAGTTGTAAAGGGATGTACATAAACTTTACAACAAAGGTAGCTCATTGTCAGCTGGCAAATACTTATTAAATATAATGCAACTTTGGAGCTCGTAATCTCAACAACTAACAACGCTATCTGTAACCAGCGAAAGATGAGAGAAAGGAGCACTCGCAAATCATCCATCTTTGCCTACTTAACTTTTTTCATTGTCTTTAAACCACACGAAGTATGTTTTTTTTTGCACAAATTATTTACCAGCAGCAACCACCAGCATCATTAAAAGATTGCTCCCCCAACCATTTTTTTTATCACTATTTTCTTCCTATGGTATGAGTCTTCTTCGTCTGTATTTATATTGAAACTTGAAGCTCACAGATTATTACAACTCTGCAAGTACAATGTACATTGAACGGAGAGTGTATATAATATATTGTACTTTCCATAAGACTAAATACCAATCGACATGGGAAATAGAATAAAGCATATGACAGGGAAACGTCAACGCTAACAATGTCGGATACAGAGAATGAATGTTCACAAAATACTATACGTTGTAATTTAGTATAAATGCATGATATGAAATACTACAAAGTGTGAACGACGATGATGATAATGATGATCTGACGCCGGACCGGCGACAGTGTCGTTTTTTCCTCCAACTCTTTATACACTTGATTCTCACGTGTTTTTTTTCGAGCAAGCCAGCAGTTAGCGCGCAGTGAATGAACTCACACCGTTGTCATTATCATATTCTTAGAGTTAGCAGACAAATGTGCTGTGGAGAGAGAGAGTAAAAAATAAAGAGCTTATTGTTTTTCTTGCATAGTTATCGCGTCTCATGAAAATTCTCTATCTCATTATTAATTTGAAGCCAGGAGAGCTGAGAGACGCATCTTTCTCTTTGTAAATAATATTGAGTTTTACAGAGCTGTACAAGATTTATATGGCACGTTGTTAGTCTATCATCAATTTCCAGCATGAGTTCATCACAACTTTTATTGTACATTTACTCATGTTTGAAGTTTCATATTAATATTAATGTACACTCATTATGAGCAAATCAAGAAGTACTCAAATGTGCAAAACTCAAGTCTGATTGAAAATTGAATCAAGGAAAAGACTGTGGGGATTGTGAATAGGTTACCAGATTGGAGAGAAAGTCCTCATTAAAAGTGTAATGTTTAAAATGTTTTCCCATTCTCATAATAAATCATGCTCGTAGTTTGTTTATAATGGATTCAACTATACTTTGGCTTGTATGTAAATCGTCAATTTTCAATTGACTTGCGTTCTTCGTCTCCAATTTTTCAATGTAATTCTTAACAATAATAAGGAATTGTCTTTCTATTCTTAAACTTGTTTCTTTTAAAGTTGTTAAGCCGAAACTTACTTTTTCTGTAGACTGTCTGTACAGGCGATATAGTGACGATGACGATGGAAGACAAGTATAATCACAATCACCTAAAATATCTTTTGTATGTTTCGAATCAAACTAGCATTCTGTATCAGATGATGTGCAGAAAATTTATGTAGGAAATCAAATGAATACATTTTGGTGGCATGAATAGTATGCTACAAAATTGAAGCTAACTGAATTTCCTGCTCATTCAATGACACAATAAATTACATGTAACGAGTCGTCCGTCTTACTGTACAAGTAGAGTAGTGAGATTGTGCAAAGTAAGTATTTTCCATTTCAATATTTGACATTGACAACATAATACTCGACACAGACACACACACACACACGCACAACTACAACGCATGAGTGTAATATTAGTACAATATAGGTATGTATGAGTTGAAAGCAATAGACGGGTTATGTCATTATCCTTATTAGTCGTTGTCATTTTGAATCCTGCACACCCGTATTTGTACATACATAATACATACATCCAGAGACCATGTAGATTCACTAGATTCTCACTACTGCGTGTACACATATGAATTCTCTGTCAACTAAATGACATTAAATTGTTAGAATAGGAAATAAAATGAACCCTTTGAATGACAAAGGCGTAAGCTCATCACATAGCCGCTCATAAGTTGCACACTGTATATAAGATATGCCTATGCCTATGAGTAGACATGTGTAGAAATTGTAGAAATACAGAGATTGGAATGAGAATTAATCCCTGCATACAAAATGAAGTACGTAGATGTCTTGTGTTACTAAACCTATTCCTCAGTCAATACCAAGTTCTAATGAGTCTAATGTGCAATATAAATGTATACGTAATACTTGGGTATGTATATTTTATGTTTTAGCATAATTGGGTGGATATATATGTACTTAGAACACTTGGGAAGTCTTCCAACTCCAATTTCTCTGTATATAATATATGTGTGTGAGTGTGTGTGTTTTATGCCTGGATTTTGGATGAGAAAACCAGAAACTATTGATCGAGCTACTGGAGAGTCTAACACACACACACACACACACACATATTCATTGATTGGTACGTGAGAATTGAGAACAAAGTAAATGAAAGTGATAAATATTAAATGATTTCCTTGTTACTGGAGTCTATAGTCAGTCACGAGAAGACTATAGACTATACGGTTATAGTATAAAGTTGTATAGACCATTCAAAGCCAGACAGACGGAGAATCAATAGAGAACCAAATGACGATTAGAGTTTATTATACATAACATGGAACGAATGCATGTGTACTGTGTATGTATGCGTGTATTATATGTATCGTATATATATATATATACGTTTGTACTTGGGGAAAATGTATTTACTCATAATATTGAAGTTGCATGTGGGGTGTGTATCTGTGTTCTGTGGTCTACATGTTGGTATTGGAGAGAGAGAGAGAGAGAAAGAAGAGACAAGAGAACTATATGAAGAGAGGAAATGTCAAACAAATGCTGCTCCATTAGTCTGCTAAGAAGCTTGTCATGTCTAAGCTGACACTTGGTATCCCTTCCATGGTAAATAGTTGCTCCGTTTTGAATTCTCTACTAATACAATATTAGGAACCACCATCAGCACCTTTTGTCCTCTCTCTCTCTTTCACTCGAGTTTTCGATTCCACATACTATAGTAAGTACGTGCATGGAACATTATGGCTCTCTGTCAAGTGTGGACTTGGAGTCTCTTATGAGTATTCCTCTCTCTCTCTCTCTCTCTCTCTCTCTCTCATTCACTCTCCTCTCTGTCCTCAACTTGTAATCGGAGAGTCGAAAAACCCGAAGATCAAGAGCAAGTCCATAGACCACAAGCGTATAAACTTACTACTCTATTGTCTATTCTACTTTAATTTCAAATGTATAATATGATGTACGTATAGATACACCATACCATATTATTATATGCATCTACTTTTTTCATGCTGTATGACTGTACTTTCAAATTAAACTTTACTCGGGGAAATCAATTAGATGTATGAATGACAGCCATGATTCATATTTTTACTCATGATGAAGTCTCTCTCCGCCTGATCCTCTCGCATGTCAGAATAAAAAGTTGGATTAATCTATAGTTTTGATAAATTTGACATTGGAAATTCGACATCTCACTACTCATACTTATTTATAAGCACTGACCACAGGAATATGAACCATATTGAGAAATGTGTGAGTGTTTTAGTACTATCTGTGCCCTCGTCTCGAACTATATCTGTAGATATGTATGAAAGTGTACAAAGAGTAAAGGGGAATGGATCAGACGTAATAAAACATTCAAACCACACTAAAGCAATACGAGGAGGATCGGAAAGTTATGATAAATGCGGAATAACTTTTGATTGGAATGAGATAGAATAAATATTATTTATTTTTCTCAATGTACTCTCCCTTTAACAAAATACATTGCTGCCAACGGTATTCTAAATTTTGAATGCCGTTGAAAAAAAAATCATTATCTTTTGAGTCAAAATACGGTGAAACCACCGTCTTGTCTTCATCATCACTTGAAAATGACCTTCCCTTGAGAGCTTTTTTCAAATCTGGAAACAGGTGATAGTCACTCGGGGCCAGGTCAGGAGAATAGGGTGGGTGAGAAATTTCTGCAAATCCGTTGTCAATGAGGGCGTCGGTTGGTATGGGAGACAAGTGACACGGAGCGTTGTCGTGAAGTAGGAGGTCACGTGTTTTGGGGCTTGGTCGGTTCTCCTTGATGGACTTTTGCAATGTCTCCAAAATCTCAGCATACTTATAGAACCGTTCATTGTAGTCTTGTGTGGCAGGTAGTCAATCAACAGTGGCCCTTTCATATCTCAGAAAACGGAAGCCATGATCTTCACGGCGGATTTTTTAGATTTTGAACGGGTTGCTACTGTTTCCCCCTGCCACCGCCACTCTTTTGACGCAGCTCAAATCTAGGGATGATGGAAGTGAACCCAAGTCTCATCTGTAGTGACCACCTGAGAAAAAAAGTTGGGGTCTCACTGGAGTCATTCTACACTGAAGTCGAAACATTCGACTCTCTACTACTTTTGGCAAGACGTCGCAGT
>JAIUND010002163.1:0-25141 GCA_034699125.1 Gisinianus flammeolus | reverse complement strand
ATGATGCCGCTATAATATAGCAGGATCATTGAAAAATTGTCTTTCGATGAAAAAAAACTAAAAAATCAAACATTTTCCTAATAGAGAGTACATTTATTTACACAGGAAATCATCAAATCATATGGAATTTTAGAAAGTATCCTTTTAATCAAAGCGCTTATTATAGTTATTTGTTATTTCCTCTACATTTACTTTATCATCAATATAATATTATATAAATAACAAACATGATTTAGCATCTAGCATCATAATAATAATAATATTCATAATAGTTACTTGAACCTTTTCTTTTATTTTTGAAACTCGGGAGCTTTTAAATTGAAGAATTTCTGAAATATCAACTGTCAGCAGTGAAGCGTATTAAACTGTCCATTTTGAGAGCTAATTTTTTTTACGTCTAAATATGTACTATTGTTACTGTATAATAAAGAGGTATCATAGTATAATAACAGTAACTAACAACTAGTTTTATTCAACTATAGATTCTATAATAATAATAATTATTATTACATGATTTTGAATAAGGTTTCTCTTTTCACTAGCACCTGTTTGTGATTTCTACAGTTAATATGTAGGGTCGGCCTATATAATAAAGTACTGCAGCAGAGAGGTTTCATTTTATTCTTCAATTGAAGCGTTTGGTGAAGTAGCTATCTAGTTAATTCATATTTATTTATGTAAAATTTACATTGTAAATATACCATATTCTTATCAATTATTCAATTATCATGTGTATAGATAGCTATATATAATATAGGTATTCCATTTCCATTAAAACACAGTCGGTTTTTATGTACACACAATCGGAATGATGAAATGAAAAACTGAAAAACTATGTTCAACTATGTTCAACTTTTCACTCGTCAGTAAGTATATTTAGTAGAAATTATACTGTAATATAATAGTTTACGGGATTTTCAGGATACACACTCAAATTACAAATAATTATATCATAATCTTAATGTCTATTAGTTAATAGTACATATTTACGTGTAATTATAAATATTGCATTATTTTATTGTTCCGTTCAAGTACATATACAGATATAAATCATTTATTAAGAAATGATTTACTGTCCACATAAAATCCTCAATATAATGTATAAATATTTAAATAACGTGTACGCTTTTTCTTTCTCCTACGTTTTTCATTTCTACAATAATATAACATAACATTTTTGCTGCAATATTTTAGTCAACAATAATAATAATATGTAATCATATAATATTATGGACATACTTCGCATGTAAGTATTGTAAATGTAGTATTAAATACCATGTAATATATTATAATCAATGTATAACAGTATCATAAAAATTCATTGTCTGTCTTTACTTTTTGGGTTCATGTTAAATCTTTTTAAACCACACTAAACTCAAACGCAGGATATTTCGTGACTCACGAATCGTGAGACCGTTTATTTTGAAGCAATCACACATTTAATTATTATTATGACACAAATATCCTTTTTATCGTCACTTATTTTATTCATTATTGGGGAGAATTGGAAAATAGGAAAATAGGAAAGCAAGAGAAATGTTCAAAGAGAAAGTCCATGACAGAGGGAAAACTGAGAGAAAGTTTTGAGTGAAAAAGGTGAATAGAAAAAGATTTATGAATTGTACAGACATATATATTATTATTTAAATTATGAATTGACCATTATGTGTTTGTGTATGACTGGTTTCTTTCTTTTTTGAGTTTAGCTACATTTTTCATGACGTATACTTACATTTATGGCATTGATTTCTGAATGCCCAGAAGAAAATGGTGATTATATATAGCAAAAGGCTTTGCAAATACTCATTGTGTATACCAAATTGTATTAATGGGGTGCACAAGTCCGTTTGCTAACTATAGAATAGCTGAGATTACATACTTATGTGCTTAAATATATATAGATTATAGAGTGTAGGCAATCGTGTAGAATATGTATGTAAATTATATGTACCATATATATCTTAACATTTTCTCTTGAAAACAATAAAAAATGTTTTTCGAATGTGATTCTCAAAAAGATATGCATTCAATTCTAAATCCTAATTATTATATTATTAATATTAAAAGTATTAGTCTTCGAAATATATATATGTTATTTATATTTACTTAATTCACTGTCTGTCTGTTTGTTTTGTATATATGTGTCACAAAATAAAATGCACAATGATTTCACAAATACAAATTGTATAGTACTTGTTTATGATTTACCTATATAATTCCTATTTCTGATAAGGACATTTGTGAAATGCTTTCAACTTGTGTACATTATTAAATTTCAGTGTTATATGATTCATTTATGATATCCTTATTAATATTAGACTGTTTAATCTTATGATGCTTTATTAGGATATTTATAATTTATAGTTTATAGTTTTTTGGGTGTGGGCGGGATTGAGTGTTTTTTCTTTGTATTTCTTCAACTCTGACGTGTGTATCTTTGCAAGTTCACAAGTCCAAGATATATGTAGTTCATGTTATAGTTAGGAATTCAAATATCTACATGTACCTATATGTATAATATGTTATGTAGTTTGAGAGGAGAGAAGGGAAAGTCGAGATTTGTATGTGTTCTGTGCTTCTGTGATAGTCGAGAGAGAGAGAGAGAGAATTTGGAAGCAGATAGTGTGAGAATGAGAGAGAAAAACGACAGAGACGGAAATGGCTTTTTTTTCAAGGAAATTCATTCATGTATTGTGTGAGAATGTTATTTTAAAATAAATACCTATATGGAGATTTGTCGGATATATATATTTGAGAAATTTATCTACTTGTTGTTGCGATCATATGGTTGATAATGCTGGGATTCATATTCGGGAGAATGTTGTTGTTGGGAGATATTGATAGTTTCCACATGACGACCCCCCATCAAATTAGTATATTCCTCGAGTACCGAGTCACTGGACTCGGGCATGATGACACATACAAATTGACGGCCCGTCATATTATTTTGTGGGTAGATTGTCACCGCCAGGAAAGGTTCATCATCTTCCACATAGTTGCACAGTTGTGAGTAAATGTCTGGATACGACCGTCGAAGATCCACACCTCGCTCCTCTAAATGCTTTTGAATATTTGCAAAACTCACTTGACGCATTGTCCTATGCTCACTACTGCTCAACTGTCAATTATCAAATCAAGTGTCAAATCAATTAGCTCCAGTTTTTCCCTCATCATTTTTTAAAACATTGCATGGATTGGGAATTGGGAATTACCTAACCTGATGAGATGAATTTGAGGGGGCAGGCACTGATCTCAAGATGAGAGTTTCACTCTCACATGCACTTTGAGTCGGAGGAGGAAGAACGGATGACGATGATGATGAATTCATGTCCATCTCCTCCCCCCCATGCTGATGATGTGGAGGAAGAGGAGGCGGTACCTCATCCGACCCTGAAAATTGATGAGCGGAACTAGCCGCCTGATGATACATTTGAGTCTCTTCATATGATCGAGGCATCAAGAGGCGAAGTTTGGCAGACCGGGAAATCATTTCTCGCTCCTATATATGTATATAGATAGACCGACGTCACAATAATAAAATAATCAATAAAAATAATTCCTCTTCCTTTGGTTTGATTTCAAGAGTCTCTATATTATAATATTATATATTTAGTCGTGGTTGTTGCGCGCATACCCATTTGACGGCCCCGGATGTCGGCACTTCATTCACAACACAAACACTCACATAGAGCACGAATCGATTCTCTCCATTGTAAGTTCGACACTGATCATTCAACTCGGTGAAAGTTTGGGCACCCATCTCCTCAGGTAAAATGTCCCCACATGGAATGTACCTATACATCATTTAAATTATACATATTATGTATAATGTAACGATAATGTAAAGAGTTTCCTACAATCCACTTCAACAAAGTCGGTTGTGTCCATGGGCAATAAAAATATTGACTTGGAAAAAACCTAACGATTCCGCTCTTTCTCGGAGCTACTCATATATTCACAATAATATAATATGTGGGGAAATGTTTGATAATTTACCAGGGCTCTGGTAGTTCGGGAAGGCCGCCAGTGAGGAACCTATATGCAAAAAATAAAAATAAAAATGGAAAGAGTTTGAAAAACAGTTGATGACCCGCCGACCTAGTTGATATCAGAATATGTGCCTATGTTTATTTAAATTATTATTATTAGTATTTTATACAGCATTTTATATACCGTTCAGCTCGATCCGGGCTGGAGAAAAATAGTTTGACACATCCCTTGCCTTTTGCGAGTACACCACGACGGGCCACGGCACTCAACTGACTCACGACAAATGAGTCCTCTTTTACATGATTGATAATTTGTTTACACAGAGCTCCGACTCTGGACTGCATGCAAACCTTTTTGTGCTTCTCCCAGTGCGCCCTTCGACACTCCCGACTACAATAGTACGCATTACAGTTATGACACGTTTTAAATTCACGTCGAGCCTCCAAACCCGTCGCATTCTTCCCACATTTCGAATTTCGACAGTGAATCGTCCCACCTTCAAATCAACCAAACAATAAAAAGAAACATATTGAGTTTGGATGCTCATTTTTTAAAAAAAACATAATTTCGGAATTTGACATTTGTATATAAGAGATGATGATGAGGATTTACCGACGGACTCATCTCGCCTCGAGCGAGAACTACTTTTTTCTTCCTTGTCGGAGATGTCGAGGTCAAAGGAGACTCGGCGGTGTCGGGCAGGGGTGGGAGAATTGGTTCCAGGGGTGTCATTTAATGAGGAGGAGGCGACAGCATTCACGGCACTACAACTGCTCGTCGTCGTCGTGGCTGCCGTATATATTTCAGTGGGGACTCCAAAAGCTTCTTCTTCATCTTTGTCCTCGAGAACGTCACGTCGTTCGAGTAAATCACTTTCATCAAGCTCGACGGCACATGAAGTGGAATCCGAGACTTTGACATCTCTTGGATTAATAATTTCACCGACCACATTCACCCCAATGTCTACAACATCCTCACCATCATCCTCACCATCACCACCCACTTGAATCCTTCTCATCCGATCTCCACCACCACTTCCGGAATTACTACTACTACTAATATTTGTGGGACGAAAAGCATTTTCGAAATCTCCAAAATCTCCGGCACCTCCAATGATAATATTATCATCAGCATCATGTGAACTTTTGTAAGGGACAGTACTATGGTCACTATTGAAATTTGCACTAATACTTGACGACGTTTTATTACTACTATGAGACGTTGTATGTGGGATATTGTTTGATGGTGGGAAAAAGTCATCATTTATAGGGAAATATGCTGTGTCCAGCAGTGGTTGATTCATTCTTTCTTGCCAATCCGAAATCGGTGTTGGATCCAGCTGACTCGGTGGCAGAGAAAGTGGTTGCGTTGCCGGTGGAGCTACGGCGTGTCCTACACAATTCAAGTCAAACAAACAAACAAAAAAACGGCAACTCATCGTCAGCCAGAGTCTTTTTAAAACATTCAGGTAATATAATAATATATGTACGTGAAATAGATGAAGACTTTTTTTAAACGTTATATACATTTTTATAAAATGTTGTATAATTTCTTGGAGCATGCATTCATACATAAGTACGATATATAGTAAATGGTGAAGTGGTATTTTACTGACTACATTGAAATTGAAATTGAAGAAGAACAACCACTATATAACTACTTTTCTTATTGATCATTCTGCGGTCAAAATATTCTACTGTTTCAAGTCTGTACAGATTTTCCAACTATCTTCTGGAGTTGAACAAAACAAAAATTTTTTGCTTTTTATAAAAGAAAAAACAAAAGTAAAACACGTCAAATATGTCATTCAGAAAACTAAACTAAAAAGAATATCAAAAAATGAAAAACAACAAAAAACAAATGAAAAAAATTTGTAAACTGCAGATCAAATTGAATAAAAATTAGACGAGCAAAAGTTGTAGAGAGAAAAAGAGAGAGAGAGAGAGAAATGGGGAAGCAAAGTATCTTCAGTTTTATTATGAGAGTAAAGTCAAGAGTTATGTATTAAAAACACACAAAAAAAAAAAATTAATTCCATGGGCAGCCAAATATTTTAAAATAAAATCACTAAAGCTGTACGTTTTACTATATATGATATTAGTAATTTAGTATTACTCTAATTACTCTCGGTAATAATTATTCGTAAAGTTGTCATTGTCCACAATAAATAAATATGCCAAACACAAAAAATGTCTGAACAAAATGAATGTGGTATATACGATAGGTACACAAAAGGTGGTTGAAAGAAGTGAAAGTACTGAAAAATAAAGAATCTGGACACTGTGCATGTGGACAGTCAATAAAAATGTGTGTGCAAAGAATATTAATCGAGTGAAAGTAAACAGTGTGTTGTTATTTAATATAAAATAATCATAATTATAGTAATTCCAATTAAATATGTGTTGTGTGCTTCAGTGTTTGTGAAGACGACTGGAGGAAACTTTCGTTGTTGCAAAATTTTCATAACAGATTCTCTCGCTAAAATAAATCGTGCGAATTGGAAAAGCAATCGTTTCTCTAATCATTCTTAAGCCGTAGTGTAATCATTTATTACTATTTTTTTTTGAAAGATGTTAAAATTGAAATATGAATTGATTTTAATTTGATTCATTGATTCATTAATTGTGTAATTTCAACAATTGTGTACTGATTACTCTAGGGCTGAAAATGACGAAGAGAACTGTATAGGGAGAACAGCATTGCATTTTTAGAGGCATTACAAGAGAGAGTCCGAGATTTGTTTTACTTTTGTTTTAAAAATTCGTACATTTTTTGTGCTTTTCGGTTTTGTTTTTTTTTTTTGAAAAAAAATAGTAAAAAGTAGATATATATAGTACTTTTTTTTGTTTGAGACGAGACGTTTTATTTTAGTTTGTTATTTGTTTTCGTACCTTTACTAGTTCGAGCCCTGATTTTTTTGTTCGAAGGGCGAAGGGCCAGTAGGCTATCTAAAATTTCTTCCAGCGTTGGACTTTCTTCCATTGATTCTGATTCTGAATTCACATGCATGAATCATCATTAAAAAAATATGTGTATATACAAAATATAATATATATATACTTTTTTTCTCAAATATGTCATCAAAATTAAATAAAAATAAGAGTATAAAAAGATATTAACAATTTCTTGTTAGTCATTAGTTTTTTTTTTTTTTTGTCATTTGAAATTTAAATATACGATATACAAAAATAATCTACGTTTTAAAATGGGATAAAATATATATACGGTTAAGTACGGATTACGGACAATGGAATAGATAATAATATTATGGCTTTTCAATGTATATCAGTATATATGAATAGAATACGTATCTACAGATAAATCATAAATCAATTGAACTTGGAGTGTTCAACTTATCAGAGAAAGTCTTTTGCTATATATATAGAGAGAGAGAGAGAAAGAAAGACAAAGAGGATGAATAAAGAACTGATATGTACATGAAATTATGTAGTACTATATAGTATAGGTACTTAGGTACATTGGAAAATTAAAATTCTATACAAAGAATACTTGTATACTTGTGTCAACAAAAATATAAAAAAACGGATTCAACAAAGCTCAATTCTCACTGTTGTTTAAAAGTAGATACACGCATATAGAAAAGGAAAGCTTAAAAGTTTGACAAAATAGGATTGAAGTGAAAATAATACCGAATGTAAAAGATAATAGTCAACAGATGAATTGATAAAAAAGCAACACGAATCGTCTACAATTTACTTTACTTTTCTATATATCTACTAAATCTCTTAAACCAACTAAAAAGCTTGTAGGAATATTGTATATTTCCATGATGAATATCGTTTCACTGTACTGACGGTTTGTTATAGATAATATATATATATATATATATATCAACTTTACTTGAGGTGTTTCTGATCTAGGACAAGTATCAAGTATCTGACTACGAGTGACAAAATACGTATAAATTTTACTCTATATCTACATTTTTTATCTAATATACAGCATACAGATAATTTAAAGCAATTTCGGACTTCACGAAATCGGTTTTCACAATCAACGACAGCAAAATATTATATACAATATTTACTTTTTAATCAATTTGTCATCAGTCATCAAAATATAAAGAATTGTTTTCATTTTCCTTTTTATATAAATACAATACATATACAAAATATGAATCAAAAATGTGTGTGCAATCAGTGCAAATATTGCAAATTATTTTTGCATAGTCATCATCCGTGATGAAGAGAAACTTTGATCGATTGAAAAGAGTTGCTCCAGGCAAAATTTAAATATATATACTTATATGCTATACAAATTGGATTCAAGAGCGATTCAAGCCGAGTTCGTGAATATTCGCAAATTCTTGCTGGCACAGAGAGTCCTTTTTATTTGAAGTTATTCTATAATTCGTCCTAACATGTCACGTACTTATTTTTGTACATTTATTATCAAATTGTTCATATGGTTTTTTTGGAAAGGCTACATGAATAATGTAATTACCCTACATTATTTGTGCCTACTATTATTATTATTATCATCATGGTTGCCTAAAGATTCTAGGGCTTTGTGTGTGCCTCCTGAATAACTGATTCAGATTCATTATGAATGAGAAAGCTATGCTTTCTTTACTTTCTCTCCCATTGTGTATGCGTGTGTTTAGTGTTCCACATGCTTTATTTGTTTGTGTGTGTGTGTTCACGAGTGTATACTTTGCGAGTTGGTAAACTCTCTTTTCTGCTTCAATAAAATAATAACGTGTATAACATTTTGTTTTGTGAATGACTGAGTGAGTGAGTGAGGAAAGTGGATATGACTTACCTACAGGAAATGGCACGGCTACCAATAGCAGATAACGCCGAGTCGAGAATTTGTAGACAAGATTGCCGAGTAACAAAATATTCGATATTAAAAATGAAGGCTGCAATAGGTATAGTTTTTTTTTTGTTTTACTGTTTACTTTATAGATATTGCAAACCTGCCACAATTCTACTCGAGAGTCAATCTTTGTTTGTATATATCATAAATATTTTAGGACTTGAACTAAACTAATTATTACAAGATCATGATTGTTAGCATTGGCATAGGAAAATTGGTGGTAAAAAGTGACATTTTTTTTTACTTTTCTAATACAAAACAAATGGTAAAAAATAAAATATTGAATAGGTATAATTTCAAGTTTTGTGGAAGTAAAAGTAAGAAAAACAAAAGGTGATTGGAATTGGGCAAATTAGTTATTAACTCATTATCAACAATCCATGTCATTCATTTCAGGTTCTATATCATGTTATTTCATGTACACAGTGTGAAATTTGTAAAAAAAATTAAGAACAAGGCCACAGGCAATTAAGAGCAATTGAGTTAAGCAACTGTGTCCACTATGTATATAGCTGATTCTAATTTTCATTAAATTCTTTTTTTCTAACTATTTATAGTAGTATACATTGTCATTTGCCGAATTAAAAAAATATCCTGGTTTGTGCCTATCACTTTTACTTCTGTCATGTATTAGCTAATGGTAATTGTTGATTGGTGGGTGTTGATTGTGTAGTGTTGAATAGCTTTTGTACGGGAGTGAATATGAAGCTGATTACTGGAATATAGATAATAAATCTGCAGGAGCTTGATCTTTCTTGATCTCTACACGGAAGAATATAGATAGGATACTAATACGGGATACTAATCAATGTACGAGTTTTTGCGAGATTGACAAATTTGTTAAGACGAATATTTTTATTTTATTTTATTTTTTTGGAGTAGAGAGCAGGAGCAATACGGTTTTGTTTTCTACAGGAACGGGAGGTATCAATTTGAATGGCATGAGACGCTTTCTCTTTCTAATATAGTTGTCAATTTCTCTTTCTTTCTTTTCTCTCTGTTTGAATTTTCTCATCCATATCCATCGATCATTCATCATTCCATCTCACTACATAAAGAACGCATTTCAAAATTCACTAATAAAATCACATCACAATCACAATCATATAAGTTGTATCATAATCAATTTTTTTTGCATTGTTTTGAGTTCCATTTATATTTCATTATAACCCAAATACATACTTTATATACGCTAATAGCTCAAAGAGAATACTTTTAAAAAGGCCTATGTACACAGTCTACGGAATTTTTCAGTTACTTTGAAATGCAAAAATACCATTCACTAGTTGTAAAATACGTTCAAATTCAATTGTATATTTCATATAGTTCTAATTGTATAATAATAGTAAAAACTTAAAAAAAAAACTATACATGTAAATTGAATAATAAACGAAAAATACTTGGGAATATTTAAGGAAAATAACTGAAAGCATTCTGAGTGGAAAATGTTATGTTCTATTAATATAAGATGAATGGGATGATGAGCAGAAAAGAACAGAGGCGTATATATATAAACACTTAATTAAACGGACATGAAACATTTTTAGAAATTATTCTCTGAAATTGAGTAATTTCCATGCAGGAAATACTATATAACAGGATGCAACAAAATAAACTATAAATAAATGATTGGGTTTGCGTATCAAATTGTAATTCTCGTGCCCCTCTTTATTAGTTTTTTTTAGCGGTCGTTGCTCTCAAGTTTGGTATATAGCTTTTGTGAATTTAGTAATTACTAATTTCTAGTAAATATAGACATATTTGTAATCATTATTCTGTAGATTGATCATATCTACGAATTTGTTTTAATTTTTTTCAACCGGAGCAGCTCATCTTTCTCATGTTATTGTAAAACTTGTAAATAAACAACATTCATAACTAAAAGTGCCCACAGTATGTAGTAATTTAGTAAAAATCTAGGAATGTGAATATTTTTATATTCATAAAAAATGCTTGTGCTTACATGTAAACTCTTTTGCTTTGTTTTTTCTTGTGAACGGACATTACCAAAATGCAACTACATAATAATAATGCAAAGAGGTGCGCACATACAATTAAATTTTAAATAACAACTAAACATTGAACATTGCATATAACATGTATACAGCAGGGATACAATTTAGTCATAGGATGAATATACTAATTTAGTTACCATGCTCTTGGTTTGTAATAATAATATGATTACTTTTTTTTGTTGTCTATCTTAAAAAATACTATAAGGTACGTGTACACTTATGCTATACTCGCTGTTTTAAAATAAAACTAAAGTAAATAAATATTAATTTTTTTAATTTTTCTCTAATTCAACGAGCAACAAAATAATATATAAATAAGACATATAACACATGATCTTATTGAAACTGAATACTTAAGTACTGGTAACATACAGCTCTGCAGGCAATTTAAATTAATAAAATGATACAGAAACATGTTTATTACTCGATTGAAATTGTCGAAATTGAATGAAAAATCTCGACTTGATTCCTATTATATATATATCGTCATAGTCAGAATTATAAACATATTGTGTATCGAGAGCTTTGAGGAAGTTTGAAGACACTTAGCTTAAAAACAAACAACTGGAATTTAGGAGCAAAATATGTTTTGAACTGGAATTAAATAACTATTGTATTGTAAGTATTGTTTCATAGCTTGTGATTTGTTTTATCATTAATAGCTCATTATGACTGACATTGAACATTATTTACTAGTTACAACTAATATTTGTTTATAAATATCCAAACATTCATAATTTAACATGTAAGGCAACTATCATAATGCACATATATATTTGTATTATAACTACATAAAATGCAGCAAACTAGTTAATTAATGATACTAAATCATAAATTATGATTCATAATAATCATATAATAGTCTTAAATTAAGACTCTTAATGATAAATAATATTGAATTAAGTAAACAATAATAATTATTATTACTATAAAAGAAATTTGTTCCAGCATGAATATACTTATGTAAAGGGACAAAGTTAAAACGAAATGTTTCAAGAAAGCCACGCTATATGCAATATATACTTATTTTGGGTCAATACTAAATCAAAAAAATCATATCATACACAATTTAATAAAAATGCTGCTGATAACAATTGGAAATAATCGTCAGAAAAACAAATCATAATGATAATAATAATAATAATAATAATAATAATTTAACAAAGTAAAATATTATAGGTAGAACAGAACGTAAATAAATAAAACTTTTTGTTCTCGAAGGAAACTCATTATTATTATTATTGAATTACTGTGCAAATTTGAAGATTTCCCTTTCACAGGTCTACACAATTATTAATTTGAATAATAAGGATAAATTCATGCTATCATTGTGTGGTATTTCATTATCTCGTAGACTCTGATATCTGACAAAATGAACTGAATGAAATTGAAAATCTTGATATAAAAGGAACGGTCAGGGAACTTGATTCATTTTTTATCTATACGTGACGCTTAGATTTTTTTTTTCGTTTCTCTGTAAATATGTATATATATATAATATATTTGTAATAGGTATAAGCCATGAATACTATTTATTTATATAGGAAAGGAAAAAACGGAAAAAATTTAAAAAAATAAAATAAAGAATAATAAAGAAACAACACTGAGAGAGAATTTAGGTGACGAGATACTCACCATTTCGGGAAACGTACGGAGTGAAAGAAGTACCATTATTTGTGTTGGTCAATGAAGAAGAGTCATTATTAGTCGTTGCGATTGTTCGTGTCGTCGTCGTTGAAGCAGCGACGGAATTGTCATTATAATGTCCACCACTCCCCCTCGACTCATCATCAAAACGAAAAACATTTCTATTCTGTCTACCACTGACAGACGAAGTGCTCACATCTTGAGAAGGATGCACTTGAAACCCCTGCCGACTCGAAGACATAATCACTGACGGGGAATCTGGACTTTTCGGTGAATCCATGGGTTTTGTCCCCACAAACGAACTCTCTAACCACACAAATCCTCTCCGGGGTGAAGCCCCATTTACACTATCATCTAATGGCTTTGATTCATTCACATAGTCTACGATTGCATTGGAAACTTCCTTGATTGAACTTCGCACCCTGCTCACACACACAAACAAACAAACACATACAAATTATTATTAATTTCTAGATTTTCAAATGCCAAATCTTTTTTGGCATATAGGTGCATATTTTAAATTTTAAATTACCTGTTAAGTTTATGGCTGTTGGACTCTTCACTATTATTCAAACTAAGGTCAGAGGATGCAGAGGCTCTTTCTTTCTTGGGAGAAGTTTCAATGGTTATTTCAGGTGTGTCTTTTGTCGCATTTGCTATTTGTCCATCCCTACTACTTGATGAGCCCTCGCCCAATGATGAGGATGGCGAGGGTGATGCTTTTAATTTCTGAGCATGAAAATCCGCTGCAAGTCGTTCAGCTGGAGACCGGTACAATGTTTTGGAAGTGAGACGCTCTTGAGAACGCCAACCAAGGTACGGAGCTTGAGAATAATATATATATAGAATACAAATTTAATTTCGACATGAATTCCATGAGATCCTCATGTAAATTTGGTAATTACGGCAACGGATAAATAAACGGATGAATAAAATGTACAGTGGATGCAGAAAAAAAATCAAAAATTTGCACTATTTCTTCTGTCTTCAATTACAATGTATTTTATCATTTCCCAGAAATCAAACTGTTTGTCTGTGTGGACAAATAAAATTTGAGAGTATACCTTTAGAGTAACTGTGATGCCGACTTAATGGAGCTGAAGACACCGGCGTTGAGGTTGAAGATCCACCACCGGCACCTCCAACAGGGGAGGGTGATGGTGACAATGAAGCAGGACTAGCACCACAGCTCATGCGAGCTGAAGCGAATCGACTCAGAGCATATGGCATTCCGTAACTACTATATATATCCATTATCAAATAAAACTTAAAGTTCACATTCACTTAGAAAAAACTAAATCAAGAAAACCATCAACGGACGCTGCTATATCAGTATTGAATTGAAACATGTAGAAAACTGAAGAAATATTTATAGTCGACTTACGTAAATGACGATCTCTCGTAGTAAGGCGATGGGCTAGCACTGGCAGTAGAACTAGGACTCATAAGGGATTCCCGTGATGACCTAGCACCACTTGAAGCTGTACCCGAACGAAATCGGGAGAAATGGGTCCGACCTCCTATACACAATCAAATCCCAACTCATTATACACACTTTCCCAATAACTATAGCATGAGGAGACAAATACAGACAAAAGCAAACCATACAACTGATTTCCTTCTCACACAAGCACTCGAGCTCCTCAATTTCATCAAAAAATCAAACATTGTAAAAAGACATGCTTATAATTGCAAACACCCACGATATTACGCACACATCTCCACACCACAAACACACACGACGTCACAATAAAATTAGAATGAGACTTTGAGTGTAAACACTATAAAGTACAAAAGCCTCCATTATGAGATTTTATAAACATGCACCACCCACCCAGGCATGATTACTCGGAGCGCAGACACAGAGTAAATCCGGATCTTCCATAAAACGTATGTTTCACTTAACAATTCGCACAAACTTTATCACAAATCAATACAATATACCCACAAACGCAGACTGTATTGAATTTTGGGATTATATTTAGTACTAATAATATCAATCATCCGTAAATCTACAAAAGTTATATATTCAATAGTTTATTCGTTGTCTGACAGGGAAAAGTAAATCCTACTCACAAACCCTTCTGCAGAACGCTTGACAAAACCAGTTGTCAGTAGAAAAAAAAGTAAAGAAAACAAATATGCAAAAGGAAAGAATGAAGAGTAAACTAAATGTCAACAAAAGAAGCCACAACTGACCTCATACTCGTAAACCATAAGAACTCATGGGAGAAAAAAACCTTATCTCAAAGTTCCACTCGCTCTTTTCTTTCTCTTTCTCTGTTTCACTCACTCACTCACTCACCCATATACAATAACCTGAATAACCTAAACAATGACACAAGTCTATACACTGAATACTTTGGGATTCACATGATCTTAGGTTAGCCTGTGAAAATAATACTATTTTAGATTTCATGCTTCCATTCTCCCCAAACGCATATTTTCATATTAAACCTAAAACAAGAATGACATCAATCACTAACACCCACAGTTTCAACCTCCAAGTGTTTCTCACTAAACATTATACGAACATCATTCATACGTATATAACAATAAAATCAAAGACAATTCAACGCCAAAGAAGGAAAGATAAGAAAAACAAATACATGACAGAATATAATTGATAATAAATAATATGAGCATGCGGCCATGCAAAACTTGAAATTACCAGAATAGCGACCTGTGGATTGAAGACTTGTCAACGATGATGTTTTCGATGATGACAGTCCGGACCATCCTCCTGCTAAACCCGTTCCACTTCCAAATTCTTTTGCTTTCGACGCGGTTCCTCCCGATCCAGCTGACTGGACGTCACCTCCAGAACCTGGCGATGCATACTTTTTGTACCAGTCAGGTACATTGAGTTTCTTGAGTGACCTTTGGACTAAAAAGGTTCATAAATAATAAGTATAACATATTTTTTCACTTGTGGTAATGGATTACGCACGCACATGAGGAGGCAACGCGTGGAGATACAATGTTAAAAAAGCGAAGATTATTATTATCATTACATCCCAATATAAATTGCAAATCAATATTGACATTGTATTTCCACGTGTTGCCTATAATTAATAAATGATTATTATTTATGCTCACTTCTCAACTCATGTTCCGACACTTGACGATTCTCCTGACGCAACATTAAGTTATTCTCTGGAGGCTGAAAAGAGGAAAAGGTAAACACAGTCATTTTTTTTGTGTATTATTTATTCTCTTGATTTCAAAGTTCAAACAATTTTCATTCAAAACTGTATCACAATTGCCCTATATGATAATGTCAATCTCAATACAGTCTGTCTGTTATTAAAACAGTTCACTCGCGAAAGTAGATGTAATTAAAAGTTTCCAGAACTATTGTTATTTCACTTAAAACTTGGTCCGGTATGTATACGAGTGCGAGTGCAGAGTATGCAGCTCAAGAAAAACGTCCTCGACAGACCTTCTTCACAGATCGAATGTTCCTGCTAACAATGATTCAATTGAAAAGAATTTCTTCTTCCCCGTATTTCTGTCCAATTTATGCCAAGTGAGACAGAAAAAAAACCAATATTACAAATAATGGGAAGAAGTAAATAATAATGACTCGAAGCTCAAACCAAACCACAAAAACTAAAACACTTGAACAGTGTAAAAGTGTTGCTACCACAAATCTCAATTCAATCAAACAACCACTAGGCAAATGTAACAAAAAGAATCCTTTGATCCCATATACGAATGACGGTTAGTAGTATTCTCGTTTCTCTCCGCATTCTCGTATTTCCCACTGAACTACATATATAACATAACATACAGATGTACGTGGAAATGTCAAATGACATATGTTGGCAATCAAATCTCACCAATTTAATTTTTGCCCGTGCAAAATACGACGAGATAGAATATTTTTGTGTGTACTAACTACTAAACAACAGTCTAAACGAAATACCACATATTGTAATAGAAATACATAGTTACATACCACCACAATATCAATTATATAGGGATTTCATGCAAAAGCGCTAGATCACAATGATTACATCGGCTACACGATATGGGTTTGTATTTCATTTCGTATCTATACTTTCTATACCCTATCTGTATCACCTGTATGTATTTCCATGTATACCTTATCAATGTATAACGGTATATGATGTCAGTCATAAGTGCGGTACAAGAGTCGAGAGGTATAGAAGTTCCCTCATCTTATTAAATTATAACATTTCCCACATCACACACATTTACAGACACGAGTAGGCATAATAGGTATAGGAGGCATAGGCATATCAAAATATATCCATATGTCCAAACTAAAAAAGATTCCATTGATAATAATATGTCCACATTTGGACCTGCACCATATCATAAATCACAATGATATATAAATGTATACATGTCCTACAATATTTACCCTTTAAACTATTTACCCTTCAACTCTCTCTCTCTTGCGTAAAATATTCAAGTGTGAGGCTTAAAATAAAATATAAAAAAAACTACTTTACAATGAAGTAAGAATGGTGAAACTTCTCAACAACTATACAAACACGATAACATGTACTGAAAAGTTGAGATACTTGGAAAATCGTTCGTTTTCTTTTGACACATTCAACAAAACTCACTATCCAAATCACACGGAACAACATCTAAAAAACCAGTATATTTTTTTTAGAGTGTTAGAGTGTACGATGAAAAGTACTCAAAAACAGTTTAGATGTTTTACAAATAGGATGAAACATTTTAAAATTTGGATTTCACGTTACAGACAGAACAGAGCAGACGAAGACGACAACGTGAGACTGAATCAATACAAATAAAATTGGTTCTTCATCAGATAGCAATAGGACACACCACAAAATACAAATGACGACTGATGACAGTCTCTGTGTGTGGCTCATACAAAGTATACACAAATTTAATGTCCCACTCGCACAAATTACATTCAGTCATATCACACCAACCGTATGTTGAATTTAAATTTTAAATGAGTTGCAACAAACTTTTCAACAACTATAACCTACACGGCGGTGGTGAGGAGACGGATTATCTACGCTCCTTATTTTATTCTCACTACCAACAAAATTTTACTGCACAAATCCACAACCGAGTATTTTACTCCTGACGATACCTCAAACTCATCATCCTCTCTCTTTCTATGTCCCTATGTACACAGTTTTACACTTGCTGCAATAACTTACTACGGAATGTTTTAAATAAATATATTTCTGTCACCTATAAGCAAGGTTTAGGCTTACAATTTTAGGACTTGGAATAAAGAAAAATTATATAAAATTTAGAGCGCACAAACTCTCAATTGGGAATCTCATTTCCATTTTGATTTTTATTATTTTTCATAAAGATTTCAATGTCAATTATTACAAAATGTTTCATGCAAAAAAAACATTTATGAGCACGTTCTGATTTCCCCCATCAAATATATATATTTCATGTCATTTCTCATACTCGATAAAATGATGCACGATTTGCGATATTTGCGATATGAAGAGAGCGACAGGGACAAAGGCATGCGTGATGTTCCATATCGCCGATCAACTACTAAAACAGTTGCGATAGACGATTGGCCATGTAATTATTTAACATGATTCTAACGTGTACACTGAATTCCAAATATGGAATCATTGGAATCAATTAGCCTGAATTGCATACACACTACACACAGAAACACATGACATAACTGAGCTACACGTGTCCTAGTCCACATCTCCACATACACATTCAATATATATCCAACCAATATAATTATTATCCGTCAAACTTAAATATGTCCTCACACATTTCCATTTCCTTTATTTTTAACTCAATTCACCACAAATTCTAATCATCAAACAGGGAAAGAGAAATCTCTCTTCAACATCAAGGACTCCGATGTCACTTTTTGATGGATAATACAATTTCACAATGGATTTTCATTTCCACTTCAATCCCGATCCCAAATCTCAGAGTACTCTAACTATATTTACTACCGTCAACACCAACACTAACTAATTCACAAAATATACATTAGGTAAATATATATATTTAGTATTTACTATTTACGTAATCATTTACACAAATATTTGAATCCCAGCTCTACTTTCCTTGTTTTGTACTTTGGTATAGAGTATTTAAAATCTCATTTCCCTCATGAATCATGCAACTAACAAATTTGTATGCGCGGTCGATGATTGCCTAAAATCTTCAATGCTTGAAATCCATATGACAATAGTAACCTTATGTAACATAAGTTTTACTTATGTTTTATGTCTATATAGAACGGAAGCTTATTTTGTTTCTGTTCTTCTCTATTCTTCTCTATATACATGCACAAGTTTTATCCATAGACAATTTCATGGCCTGCAAATGAATGAATCGAAAATGAGAATCAACAGATATGCAACAAACGCATTTCTAGCAATGAAAACTAAACAGCTTTTAATGTGTGTGCATATTTGCAGTCATCCATATCATATTTTTTTGTGTACAATACACAACTTTGTATATTACTACATCAATACATCACATTTTACAAAGTAATAGAGCAGGAAAAACTGGGGAAAAGTTCAAAGTAAAAGAAATGAGACTTCGACTAGAGATTGTGGAATGAGAGTGAGAGTGAGAGAGTCAGCTGTCTCTCGTCTCCCCATGACATAAGAATAAAATGTGAGCCATTTCGAAATCCAAATCGATTTCGATGAAGACGCCGGTCGGTTTCTTTAAAAGATCCCATGGATAGACATCCTATACACAACACAGTTTAAACGGAATAATACAGTACAGTATCACTATCATTCTGGATCTTTCTCCTAGTAAAAGACACGATTATATACATATTAGAAGAATCTCTCGCCATAAGTAGCCTGATGGTTGCACCATGTCTCGGTATCTTTAACAAACACAGTTTAACAATGTTTGATGATATGCTCCAATATATTTTGCATGTTGATCGACATTTGTACAGCAGTTATGCGGGCGATGGGATCCACCATCTTCATCTTTTTCTTCACTTACGTCCTTATTCCCAGTTTAAATATCCTTCCTTTTCCATTTAAGATTTCAAACTTCAGACGTGAGTATCTCTACTTTCTCTGCATACCCCATTTTAGCCATTCACAATAATCTTTAGTATACATCAAGTATTCAAAGTTGTACGCATTTTATTGGGACACTTGAGGTGAAATATATATATGCATGGCTATAGCATACCCTCTTCCTTTGCATTTCCAAGATTTGTACTTGAAACGAGGGAGAGAAAGAGAGCGAGAGAGGGAGAGGGAACGTACACAAAGTTTGAAGCTGTTCTATAGCCAGTAGAAAGCACCTTCAATTCCTTATCTGTGAGTTCCTCTTTTTTATGGAAGCAAATGGTAAATGATATAAATTATGTAATGTGTAACAGTTAATAGTGACATACTTTTTATAACACTTCTGGAGACTCAGACTCAGTCAGTCCGTTAGCCGGTATGTATATACAATTCCCCATATACTTCCATTCCATCTGTGTATGTAGTATGTACCAATTCTGCATTACTCTCTCCCTCTTTCTCTGTCTGTCATGTATAGTCATAATATGTTTTCTCTTTCCTACGTTTAAATTTCCATGGCTTTACACAACACGAGAGTTGAAAAGTCGATGTCCATGTATGTATTTTATTCTATCTCTGCTTTAACTCAAAATCCTGGTGGTTCTTTTTAACTCTATTGCAGTCAGACTTGTTCCCCCATCGCATACAAATAAATACGACTCTAGTTCTTCGTCCTCCTTATCCCTATGTTCTATAGTTATTCTCTCTCTCTCTCTCTCTCTTCTACTCTGCCTTTTTTACTCCTTTATTATCGATTGCCTAGGAAAGTGTACCAGGACCAGCACAGTTCAACTCAACTATATACTCACACTTACTTTCCCATTTTCCAACAAGAATTTTCTCTCTCTGTCTCACAAAATAGAGCATTAAAACCAAAGTCGACTTGACAATTCAACCAATGTCGAGGTCGACTTCCAGCCAAACTCCGCCGCTGCTTTTATTTATAAAACTATAAGGCACAGAATCAAATCATATTTATTACATACACACATTCTACTTTCAGAATTCTCCCTCTATAGCTCTGGACTACTACATATCTACTCTGCAGTCACCAAAGAAGGAAACAAAGATGACGATAAGTTTAATTTTGAATTCATGCTTGTCAATGTCACGACGTCACTCAAAATTTACACGGCGCGGCGTACAGGCGTACACACAACCTAAGTCAATACTCACTACGTTGACCTCTGTGTTGGCAACATTTCATTATAAACTCCTTCCTATATATAATTATATACTTATCATTCTGTACTTATCGGTTTTATTCCTTCTACGATAATGATAATACAAACTACACCCTCTTTGCTTTTTTTATTATTATAAAATTTAGGATGAGAGAGTGCTTCAACAGCTCAATAAACACATAAAAGAAATCTTATCAACTCTGAATACACACCTCCGCACGCATATACCCACACAATCAAATGAATAACCAATTCATTCACATTTTTTTCCGAATCAACATATAAAACCTTGGGCAATAAGAAATGATAAAAAGAAATCTGATATATAAACAATAAACACACACCTGTTGGCATCCAACTTTTTAGAGTTTTAGAGTTTTTGGTGTTCTTTTCATAAGATTTTAAAAAAATATGTTTTTAAACACTCTACTGTAATGAAATTTTACACGAGTATATATTTTGTAAATACTAAAATATGTCTATGTATACAGACACAGGCAGACTCAAAACTCACGAATTTGAAATTCTCACTTTGTAAATTTTATATTTTTTACTTCCTTTTTTTACCATCACAAAAAAATTAGATTCGGATTATAAAACGTTGAGAGGATTCCTTTCAAAGCTGAAATTGTTACAAAGAGACTTTAGAAATGGAACAGAGAGATAAGACGAAATGAACGAAGCACCAGCAAGCACAATTCACAAATCACAATGTATGTACAGTTTGCACGAAACCAAATGAAATTCTGGAAATGCCTCCGGGACGTTTTGCAGTCAGTCTGAGCTGAGTCTCCGCACTCTCGAATTCTTTTTTTTTTCGTTTCCCCAAGAAATATCTAATGTGGAAAATAGAAAAACTATATGGGAAACACAAAGCCAAACATGGTATTTTTACATTACTCGTAATAGAGAAAGATACGACGACGGCGATGGTTATTCCTTTCAATCTTCATTCTGCTAACAAGCAACTCAACTTTTTCCCGTAGATTACTACTCGAGTTAGATTGCCTCAACTGAACAACTCAACTCAACTCACAATATATAAGTACAACTCTCGGTCTTTTTATTTTTCATTTTTCTTGGACACACAAGTAGATGACATGAATGATCGTGAGTACCTTCCACGTTCATTATTTCCCTATTTTAACATCACCATTTACTATTATCCTCCATTCCATTATATATGTACACACATCTTATATGAACACACATTCATATGCCATCACAGGCTGTATGTACATACAATACAACATTTCCCATTACATATCCCATCGCTAGGGACCCTCAAAATTCGCATATATATATTTTTCAATATTCGCTTTTTCTGAAAACGAAAATACGGAAATTCGCTTTTTTTGTGTTTCAAAAATCGCGTTTTTAGCATTTTTTAATACGTTCGTTTAGTAATAAAATTACAAAATTTTGCTTGCACAAACCGATCAACTTCAACAACTTCTTTGAAACCTCAACAACTCACCGAGACGATGTGTATATACGCCGGACTAAAAAAATAATACCGGAATAAAATTCTCCCGAAAGAACTTTAAGCGAGTCCTCTTAGATTTTCAAACCCTCACGCACATGTCGATTATTTTGAAAATCTCCAAAAATGGCTAAAAATTACCAAAAATATCTAAAATCGCTTCATTATTTGGGGAATTCGCCTAAAATTCGCTAAAATCGCGCTTTTTGTAGAAATTTCGCATTATTCGCTTTTTATTTTGACGATTTTGAAACCACAACATTAACATAAACACACATGACACAGACATTCATAGTCTAGAAGACCGTTTTAATATTTTCGCGTTATTCGCATTTGAGGGTCCCTACCCATCGCATTGTCTCCGTACAAAGTTCACATGGAAAAGGAAAAGAGCTAATGATACAATTTTTTTTTTTGTATTTTGTTGTGACTCAGAGCTGACCTCCAAAAAATCATATTATACGGACGGAGCTGGAATGAGAATTCAACTGCTTACCATGCGATGATATGAGCTACACTCACAATCAGCTGTATACAGTCACAAACTTTTGGGAAGGATTATAAGAGATTTAAACGAAAAAAAATAAAAAAGCAAAAGAACAAGTCTAGTTCGACAGTCAGTCAAAATCAAAACTAAAGAGGAAAAAGGAAAGACGATACACCATAAGAACAGGTTTTCATTTCCCTACTGCTGAATAGTATACATTTCACAGCTACAGCTACACTGCTACACTCTCCTCCGTGTTTGTTTCCTCACAACAATTGCAATCTACAAAATTATACATCATTTCTTCTTTTCTTTTGAAAATGAGGAAAAGGAAAAAACTCAAGCACTTTTATGACATGACAGGTATGAAAATCAGCAGGAGTGAGAATGAACGACTATACACGACAGACAACTATATACATAAAATAATTATTTACTCATCTATATCTAACCATTTAACTGATTTAACACACCGTTGACCATTCCCCCTGCTACTGCTGCTTCCTTTCCTTCATAAGTATATATACTTATGGCTGACTTGGAGTGGGAAATGACTGAAAACTGGTAGCAGTGGACTTGGGATACCTTGAAAAATAATTGCATGTGTATGCTTTTTCATTCACAACAAGAATTATTACTTTCTCATAATATTATTATTTTACATCACACATTTTATGATATATTATATCATAAAAGAAAGACATGATGTAAAAACATGAAAGCTACAGAAACTCTGCTTTGCGGACATGTTATAACGACAACAACGACAAGCATAGAAGAGAAAACTTGTTACCGCATAATACTAAATAGAAGGAGAATTTTGTTTTTTGGAAAAAATACTGTAGTAATTAAAACTTTTTATAAAAAAATTTCATTTTGCAGATTAGTTATTCTAGTCTTGTCTCTTGCAATGCAAGTTCCATTTTATTGATCCTTCATCAACGTCCAACTATTTAAGTATATGTACGTACATGACGATTAAGATTCGGTGGAATACAAAAGTAATACATAATATTCTACAGAAATACTCATAAATCGTGAGTATTTTTGTGCACACTACAACTCCCTTTCCTTTCAAACTTTGCAAAAAATAATGATTTTGATTTAGCGCCTACCACCTAATTCAGCTACCAAAATTTAGTATTGATGTAGTATATTATTATTAAAAATCGTGCGAATCCTATTATTACTATTATGTTTCATTACAAAATATTTATTGTCTTTTTTTTACTTGACTATAGTACGTTTTTCACAACCCTACAATTCAAAATGGTATACTTTTTAAGCCTGTTTTAGGTATTTATGGAGCAGGAGTCGGACGGAGTCAGAGACAAAACGAACCTCAACCATAAAATCCCATGTCAATAATGCTTTGACTACTACTAAAGCTCAAGGATTAACAAAAAGGTATACAATGTTGCTGTCGCTCCATACTATCTATTTATATTCCAACAATATACATGTATGAAATGGAGTCCAAGCTTATACAGACAAGAGATTCAAACTTATCTGGCTAATCCCAAATATACGCACTGGTAATTCCTATTTTGTGCCTACTATGTAGGTACATATGTCTAGTAGGAGGTTTCGCTAAGAAATAATTAGAAGACGGACAATGTTAGGGAAAGACACCAACCAGGCGAGAGAGAGAGAGAGCTAGATTTAGATGAACAAGGAAACAATGAGCTTTGCAATGTTAAATAAATCATTGGAGAAATGACGGGAACCTCGGAAAACTCGTCAACTATCCAAATGTCATTTCCACAAGTCATACGAGCTATACGAGTTGTAAATATGTATAAGAACAAACACTAATTCAAAGTTGTATGCAAATTTTCTTCTAGTTTCAGTACTACGCCAACTCGAAGCTTCATTTCAATTACCTGTATTTTTTTTATTCGTATACATATACGGTTTCTACTTTGAATTAGTTCTTAATTAGAAAAATCCATTAGAAATGTTGTCATGTACGAATTGAACAAGAAAAATTGACTGACGTAGAAGGAAAAATTACAAAAGTCTGAAATATCAATCTTCAAAAATAATTCCTTGACAAGGAAGAGGAAGACTGTTGGAAAACTCCTGATGTATGTAATAGTAATAGGTAAATATTTCATACGACTACTTCTAGATTCTATTCTAGAGGTAACCAACCAAAAAATATGTGACATGATCAATATCGTTTCCACTGTTCTTTACAACAACAAGAAAAAACATCTTGATGAAGAAATGAGAAAGCAATCTCTGTTCAAGGGGAAAATACCTTAAGTAGTTGGGACAAAATAAAAGCCTCGTATTATGAGTATGATGACCCTAATAATAACAATAGTCCATGGTTCATGGTGTTTAAGAGTAAAAGCAATACAGTATGAGTCAAAACGTTAGCCTCACCCACAAAAATGAGAATATTTTAAAAACTAAGTGACCCGGGTATTCTA